>VZRX01015742.1:1372-35639 GCA_013398075.1 Notiomystis cincta | reverse complement strand
GGCGGCGGCGCGGGGGAGCCGGCGGCCGTGGAGCCGGTGTGCGTGCGGAGCGGGCTCTACGAGGTGGATGTGGCCAGCGCCGAGAGCTACCCCGTCTATTGGAACCGTGAGTGCCGCCGTGCCGGCCGCGGGGAGGCCGCGGGGGTGGCCGGGGTGCCCCGTGGTGCCGCCGAGGGATGCTGAGCATCCATCCGCGGTGCGCACGGAGCCTGCGCTGGGGGACCCCGCCGCGGGGACACCGGGTGGCCCTTCTGCCCCGCACACGGACCCGGCCGCGCTTGCTGCCGGTGCATTCCTGTGTCAGGGATACGGGAGTGAGATACCCAGGGAGGGAGGACCCGCGGTGCCCATCTCCAGCACGCACCTGAGCGAGGAGGGACTGGGAGTTCTCCTCCCAAGGCTCAGGGACGCGGCGCTGGGCATCGCACCCTCCCAGAGACACTCGGAAGGGGAGAGACTCGGGCATCCCTGAGAGGGGACACTGGGCCACCCTGCCCCCGAGGATGAGAGGTACCCCCCAGTCAGGGTGTGCTGAGCACAGCGGCCACTTCAGCCGCAAAGGGCACTGAGCATCTTTCCCTCTCTCACCTCCCCGTGTGCGCAGACCTGGAGATGATGATCTGGGGCACGCACACCTGGCACCCAGAGACATGGAAAAGGGAGGGCTGAGCATCTGCTCGTTTCTTGGCATGTGTGGGAGAAAGTGGGAGGAAAGGTGATGGAGAACCTTCTTAAGCTCTGCTTTTCCTAAGCAGAGGGTGAGTGAGGGTGGATGTTTGCCTTCAGCACTCCCCCAATTCCTTCCCTGCACACCTTTCCTTCAGAAGGAGCAGTGTAGAAACATCAGTTGTTTGTCTTCTCCCTCCTCCCCACAGACTCATTTGTGATCCCTCATCTTCAGTGAGGAATGATAGATGCAAGGGTTGACCCTGGCTTCCCTTTTGTGATCCTTTCTCCACTGGGGAAATGATGATTTTGTGCTTTATATTTCTTTTCTCATCACCTGCCCACTGGGAGGGGGCAAAAAGTGGGATTTCTTCTCCTTTCTCTTGGAGGGGTTTCAACAGGCATCTCATACATACTTAATCCTTAATTTCTGCCCTTCCAATAGAGGGAAATGTGTTTCACCCCCCTCAACTTCCAAAGGAGGTGGGAATACACCCCCCTCTACCCCCTTCCCTTTGCATTCGTGTTTCCTTTGCTGGAGGACAGGAGACCTTGGGGAGCAGAGGTCAAAGAGGGGCAAAGACCTCAGCTCCCTGCACTTTTCTTTGGTGGGAAGGGCCCTGCTGGACAAGCTCCTGCTTTCCTGAGGCTCACAAGCTGTGCCACTGCTCACCTGCTGTTCCTCAGGGCTTCCTTTCCAGCCTCATTCCCTCAAGGACAAGGGAGATGCTGTGGAGTAGAGTGAGCTGCAGAGGAGCTAAGCCCTGGCATGGGCTTGGCAGAGGGGCAGGCAGGTTTTTCTCAAATATTGAGGCAGGTGGGAGCCACAGGGGAACAGCAGAGATGAAAACCAGGGCTTTCTGTTGCTTTCCCTCTTTATTTATCCTCCCGTTTACAGGAGGGAGGTCCGTAAATGACAGCAGTGCATGGTACAGTTCACTTGTGTGACAATTTGTCTTTCAAGCCATCACTCCAGCAGACAGACACTGAGCTCCACGAGTGAGCAAAGGTCCCAGTCCACATGAGCTCTGAGCTGGAGGAGCCTGGGCACAGCTTCTTGAGCAGAAACTGGAGCTGCTTGGCCCTGTCAGCACCCTGAAGCCCCTTGCTGTTGGCACTGTGTGCATCTCCCACATGGTTCCTGGGAAGAGAAGATGCAGGGGAGGAGGAAAGTGCTGCCATCCCTGTGGCTGTGCCCTGGGGAGAGAGGGGAAGGAGTGAGCAGAGCTGCCAGGTGAGGCAGGATTGCTCCTGGTAACGGGAGCAAGAGACTGCACTCGTCAGCAGCTTAAAGGTTTAATTTCTTGACACTGTGCCTTGTCCATTTTGGAAGCTGATTCAGTCTCATTAAGCTGGAGGAGCAGATGTTTAGATGACAGCACAGGCTGTGCAGAGGCGATTTCTGGTGCTGGGAAGGAGATTCCCAGAGGTTAGCACCAGAGGCAGGGGAGAAATAAACTCCTGGGCCTGAGCAGACTAATGAGGGGGATGATTTCTAGTCCTCAGAAAGCTGATTAAGGGCAGTGCTCAAGTCTTTTCTTATTAGCAGGTCCAGGCCTTTGCAAGGCTGAGATCAACTCTTGGTGTTTCAAGGGTCCTCTGGTGCCTTCTGATTTGACTTCTTCCCTCCATATTTCCTTGTCTCTGTTCCCTGTGTGTGCCTTTCTCCCATTCTTCCTGACTGCTGTATCCAGACCTGAGAAAACAGCAAGGTCAAATCCCAGGATTCAGTCTCACCTGGGCCTCTGAAGGCCTTGGTGTAGCCATAATTCCCATATTATTCCCTTTTGGTACCGTGTGTGTAACTCTGGATCCAAAGGGTGGCTGCTGCCCTGAACTGGGAGTGTCAAACCAGCTCTGATGAGGCAGGAGGATCCTCCTCTCTGACCACAGAACCATGAGGTGTGATGAGTACAACTGACTTCAAATACGCTTTCTGTGCCCGCTGAAGAGCACAGAAACTGCTGGCTGGTTTTGCTGATTCATGGTTCAGCTCAGAGCAAAGGTCAGAAGCTTTTCTCTTTGTCATTTTGCCCTTTTGCCTGTCTGTGCTGGACTCCAGGGGAGGCTGCTATCACACAGCGACCACACTGAGCACTTGCTCCCTCAGCTGACAGTTCCTGGGGCATCAGAATGCCAGGGAAATGTTGGTTATAGCTTGGCATGTGCTGAAATATGTTTTTTATATCTGCATTTTAAGCTCACTACAGGATTTGTCTGTAACATCGGGAATATCAGCCTGAGTTACAATTTGAGCAGATTAATTAAGGGAATTTTATCCTTACCTTGTGACCTCTGGGATTTATTTAATTAGCACTGTAAAACCAGCAAAAATGGTGCAAGAGGATGAAAATTATAAGTGTAGGCTTTCAGATAAGGCAGTAATTTGGAGCAGGGCTGCTTCTTGTTTTCTGTGGAGATGACAATGAGTGATACTTTATACAAGAGTCTTCTGTTTAATTCTTAAATTATCCAGCCCTTTTCTGCCCTCCCAGTTGAAGAGGGCTGCTTTACAACCATTCTTCTATGGAGTTTCTCAGTGAAGTTTTCAAAAAGTCTGTTAAATCTCTGGCCTCTGAACTTTTGGGTGACTCTCTCCTGTTTTCTGTCTTGTGGGTTTGTCCCATGCAATCATTGTCCTGTCAGGTATTTGCTTTTTCCTGCCTTTTTTTTTGTGGGTACATTGTCAAGTTGCCTGTATTTATTTAAATTACTCCACTCCCAGACACAAGATGGGTAAGCTTGGAGGTTTATTTATTTAATTTTTTTCTAGTGTATATTATTTTTCTGCCAAACAGTTGGTGAAGTCTATTAAGTAAAAAAAACCTGGCTTTGTATTTAAAAAAAAATGTTTACTAGAACCATCCCTGAGTGAAGATGTACTGATACAACAGATATTTTACTGATATTTACAGATATTTAACCTGGAAATATCTGTGAATACAGAGTTGACCACTGGATCTTAAAATTAAGATCTGTCTGCTCAGACTGCAATTGGGCTGCTTTAAAAGAAAAGCATTTTAGCTGCCTTCTTGAACAGGATGAAAATTAAGGGATTTTCAAGTGTGGAATCAAGAGTTTGTCATTGTTTGTGACTTTCATTTGGTTTAGTCTGGTTTTAGCAGTGCTTTTAGTCGTGTTACAGCACACTCAGCATTGGTTTTGGTGTGTTGGACGGTCTTTGAACTTGGTTGATAACAATTTCCTTTATATAGAGGACCTTTTGATTGAAGGCTGAATTCCTGAATGCTATTTTATGGCTTTTTTTTTATCTCCAAGTGTGTAATTCTTTTGCACATAAAACACTGACAGTTTACTTGGTAAAGGTGAAACATTGCTTTAAATCTTCCTGGGTTTTACTTTGCTTCTGTTCCTACTGTGCCATCCTTTCAGAAACATCTCAGAGCTTAGTTTTGGCCAGTTCCTTCTTGACCAAAAGGCCTGGAAGTGTCCAAGGCCAGGCTGGACAGGGCTTGGATCAGCCTGGGATAGTGGAAAGTGTCCCTGCTCATGGCAGGGGGTGGAATGAGATGGGCTTTAAGGTTCTTTCCCACCCAAACCATTCTGGGATTCTGTGACCTAACACACATAGGTGAAATAACTTTCAGTTTGCAGTGTTCCATGTATTAAATCACATTTGTTTATATCCTGCTTTTGTTTGTGGTCTCTGGTGCCTTCTTTCAGTACAGAGGACTTGGGACTTTCAGGATGCTTCCACTAGAGCAGGGGGCAGGTGGCAGCACTTGGGGTGAAGGCAGTTCCTTCCCTGCCCTCAGCTTTTGTGTTTTATTTAAATGTATTTAAATTTAATCAAATTGAATCTGTTCTTTCTCCTTTAAATGGTACCAGAATCATTCTCTGGTGAATGGTTCAGCTACAGCAGAGCAGCCAAGGATGGACATGGCTTAGAAAGTTGTGTTTGCCTTTTGATGAGGTCCAGCACTTCTCCTGCTGGATTTTTCAACAAGGACAAAGGCAGAGGTGTGGGGAATATTTGGATTCCAAGCTGTGGGTGAGAGGGGTGTTTTCTGCTGTGGCTGTGGCAGCAGAAAATGTTTGTGGGATGAGAAGGATGAGAAGTTCTGCTCTGACTTCATTCAGGCTTGGAGGGTGTTGAGATCAAAGGAATAGGGTGGGATTTAATTTGGAGGGGACAGAGTTGGATTAAAGTCTGATGACAGGTGAGTTTTAGGGAAAAACACTCCTGAAAGCAAAGAGAGACCTTGTCCAGAGCTCTTGGAGGAGCACAGCAAGGATGTGTGAGAGCTGACACTGTGCCAGTCAGTGAGCAGAAGGCCTGGATGGGAGAAAAGAAATCTGCAAAAGAGCAAGAAATTAAAATAAGAAGCATGAGAATTAGTCTCAGAGATATCTGCAAGGTTGAAAGGAGTGAGGGTGAAGGAGGGGTTGGAGTGTTGGCCAGAGAAAAGGTCCCTGGTGTGATGTGATCTCTGTAAGGGGGTGCAGGTGGCTCTGGAGCTGGAGAGGAGAAATAAATGTTGTAAAGAGCAGCTTTAGTGAGCACTGGGATGAATGGAACACAGGGTGCAAGTGGGATCCCAGATGGTGAAATTTACAGTGAAAGAAACTAAAATTGTTGCCCAGAGAAGCTGTGGCTGCCCCTGGATCCCTGGCAGTGTCCAAGGCCAGGCTGGACAGGGCTTGGAGCAACCTGGGACAGTGGGAGGTGGAACTGGGTGGTCTTCAAGGTCCCTCCCAAACAAAACCATTCTGGGTTTCTGTGAAAATCCTACTGGTTTCCTGGTAGGGGAAATCCTACAGGCTTAGAAAAAATGGAAGGAAAATTTAAACATGGGGTTGGAGGGGGAGAGAATTCTGGAGTTGGCCTGGAGTAGAGGGAAGAAGGAAGTGGGTTCAGGAGGAGAGCACAGAAAAATAATTCCTGTGGTAGAAAAGGGAGGAGCTGAAGCCACCCAAGGGCACAACAACCTTTGCTGTCATCTCCTTCATTAGTGGCATTGCTCTTCTTTATTTTGGAAGGCACTCCAGGAACCTGTTGTTCCAGCCATTCATCCATGCTGGCCAGGGCTGGTGGAGCTGGGGAGCAAAAGGGGCCAGGGTGGGATTGAGCAGAGGCCCTGAGGCTGTGGCTGGGCTGGGAGCACACCCTCACCTTGGGGAGGTGCTCACATTTTGGTCATGAGGCACAGGAGTTGCTCTTTTGGGGTTTCACAAATTGCAGGTCTCTCTGGTGGGAAAAAAGAGCTGATAAAAAACAGTGGTTCCAGCAGCAAATTCCAGGGGTGGATGTGCTTCAGAGTGCTAGGGTTGAAGTTTAGTGAACTGTTTTAATTGATAAGGATTTGTTAAAAATACAGGTTTAAGTTGAAAAGTGCAGCCCATTTCATGCTTCAACAGTCCAAGGGGTTTTTTTGTTTGTTTTTTTGGTTTTGATAAGTGCTTCCTGCTTGACAAGGCCTGTAAGGTGAGCTTCAGGAGTTTGGCTCAGACCATCAGGACCAGGTAGATACGTTAATTAAACCAGGAAAATCCTTCCTGAACAACTTAACGTCCAGGAGCCAGGCTGGGAGAGCTGGGAATGTTCACCTGGAGAGGAGGAGGCTCCAGGGAGAGCTCAGAGCCCCTTGCAGGGCCTAAAGAGGCTCCAGGAGAGCTGGAGAGGGACTGGGGACAAGGGATGGAGGGACAGGACACAGGGAATGGCTTCCCACTGCCAGAGGGCAGGGCTGGATGGGATATTGGGAAGGAATTCCTGGCTGGGAGGGTGGGGAGGGGCTGGGATGGAATTCCCAGAGAAGCTGTGGCTGCCCCTGGATCCCTGGAAGTGTCCAAGGCCAGGCTGGACAGGGCTTGGATCACCCTGGGACGGTGGGAGGTGTCCCTGCCCATGGCAGGGGTTGGAATGAGGTGATCTTGAATTTCCCTTCCCACCCAAAGCATTTTGTGATTCTATTTTTTGGGGTGATTTATAGCATTGATGACTTGGAGGACATTCATCACTTTTTGTTGGGTTCCTTCTGTGTTTGACATTGGAACCAGTCCCCAAACTTTCCTTCCTGACTGCTCCATTCATAATATCAATGGATTAAAAGCAGTTCAGGAAAAAAAAGTGGTTTAGGCTGTTGCTGGAATCCTTCAGTCAGTCTTGGTAAATCAGAGGTAATTCCATGTTTGCAGCAGAGCAAAACTTCTCTTCCTGCCTCTGGGATCCAGCACTGGAGCAAACACTGAGGCTCACAGGAAGAAAATCCCACCTGTGGCACTGGGATTGCTCTGAATGTGCTTAATTCTCCATGAAACTCAAATGCAACTTCGCTGGAATTTACAAATTGCTTCAGTGAAGCAGCTGAGAATCACTGGGTGAAGCAGCCAAAGGATGATTTGTCCTGCTCACTGAATGAAATCTCTTTTCAGCTCAGTCACAGGCTCTCAGTTTGTGTCACTCTGAAGTTTCCTGAGGCCTCACCCTTGAACTGCTCTGCAGGACTTGTTCCTTTGGGGAGAGCAGGACAGGTCACACCTGTGTGTGGCTGAACCAGGGGAGGTCACCAGGCTGCCATCAAACCAGAGGCTCCATTTATTTAAAAATCAGTCACCTGCTGTGCTCTGAAATAATGTGAAGGAGAGCTAGAAAGCTGCACAGTGTTAAGCTTTTTATAAGAAAGGAGAAAGTTTAAAAGTGTGTTATGTTAGGTAGCAAACATGAAATAATACAATTTTAGTTTGGGGCTATTTTATTACAACATCACCATCCTCACAGACAACAATCTCTTCCACATATCAAGGCTAAATTCCAATTTTTTTTCAGTTTGAACTCATATCTCCTTGTCCTATCACTAAAGTTCCTGATGAAATATACCCAGGACATGATTTTAGGCTCAATATGATAGGAATGGATTACAAATTCTTTAGAAATCTCTGTCAGCATCCTTGATGTGCTTCTGGAATGATTTTTATATATTTATTTATTCATATTTGTATAGATAGGCACTGCCACAGGGTGCCCAGAGAAGCTGTGGCTGCCCCATGATCCCTGGAAGTGTCCAAGGCCAGTTTGGATGGGCTTGGAGATGATTCTTAACATCTCTTCCAACCCAAGCCTTTTTATGATTCATATTTATCTCAGTGGCTCATGTAAATAGTCACCTTTTTGTGTCTATTACAGTTCCTAAAAGTGCTTTACTCCAAGATATGATACTCAGCACTTGTAGCAGCCCTTTGGGGGGGAAAAAAAAAGGCAGAAAATAACAAAACCACTGGGTTTTGACAAGAATTTTTATCCCTTGGTAGATGTATGAGCACTTCATTATTATTTCAGTTTAAGATGTCACATTTGTAGCCTCAAAGTTACCTTCAGCTTGTGCTGGTATTATTCTCACATGCTCCAGATTGTTTGCCACTGTAATTAGAAGGAAATCAAATTTAAGGAAATGTTCCAGAACCAAAAAAAGCAGGAATCTGACATTAAAAAGAAAAGCATCTCGACCTGGTAGTGTTTTATAAGCTTGTGTTTCTCTCCTAATTTCTTGGCTTTTGGCTTGGAGAGCTGGGAGTTGTCAATTTGAGCAAAACACCAGCTTTAATTTAAATTTCTGAGCCTCTGAATATTCTATTAACCTTTTAGGTCTCATTTGTGGGTAAATCATCAGAAGTGTCTGGGGACTGATGGCTGCAGAGTGCCAGGAGTGCCTGAACTTGGCCAGCAGCTGAGTCCTTATCTCAGAATTATCTTAGTTTTGTAACAGTTTCGTGGTCCTGAATCCAGGCAGGTGAAAAAGGGGTTCTTTGAGCTGTGCAAAATTGAAATTTAGGGCTATGCCCTGTCCAGCAGTGTGGTGGCAGGAAATGAATGATAGAATTGATGTGTTAGAGGGAAAATGAAGGTGAATTCTGCTCAGTTATGACTTTGTTGTGGTGGATTAGCCAGTTTTTATTCCAGTTTATATTAGATATTAAAGATCTCCACAAAGAGGGAGTAGCTGGGTTATACACTTGCACTACACACACATGCAGCAGTTTCTGTGTTGCATACAGTTTTTATTTTAACATAAATCTCATTATTCAGAGGATTTAGATGATTATCATAATGCAAATCACTCATGTCCTTATCACACCATTAATTACAGCACTTGTATTCTTTTATGCTTTGGATTTTCAGGGGGAAGAAAAGACCCATTTGTGCAAAAAGAAATAAATCCTTTGTTTCAGAGTAAATCTCTTAAACTGATTTCCTCTAAAAGTGGTAAAATAAGTGTGACTAATTAAAATAAAGTGGTTTTCATCTAGTTTTAATCCCCACCATTCAGATTTATTTAGAAATTCTTTTATAAATAAACCATGGAAGTGTATAAGCAGTCAAATATGTTGATATCTTTCAGTCTGAAGCACTGCCAGCTGCAGATTATGTGGTGTAAGACTTAAGGCAGTAAAGAAATCAAGGTAAATCCTTTCCTAGGGATTGAGATTGCAGGGATAAGGATAACAAACATTTCATATTATAGATTTGGAATTCTGTCTTTAAAAAATATCCATTAAATTACAACATGATGTAATTCCAGTGTCTTTAACTCTTCCATAAAACAAAAATAACTGAAAGAATGTAGCTTAATCTTTCTGAAATACCTGAATTTGCAAGACATGAATGAACTTAGTGAAGGTGGATAAGTGAGTGCTAAAAAGCTGGTGAAATTGGGTGCTGAAATGGCAATTCTGGCTCATCACTTTTTAATGCTGTTCACTCTCCTAAGTTTGCCTCAAGTCTTCTGGAAGGAACAGCAGGTTTTTCCAGTGACCCTGTGCAGGATTAAACAGAGCTGTGCTTAGGAGGGCCTTTCCTCCTCCCACAGTCACAGGTTTTCCTGAAGGATCCCTTGTGTGAAATGATTTCCCCACCCCACCCCGAGTTTTCCATGGAATTACCACTGATGAGCTTCCCTGTCTTCACCAGCTCAAGTGCCACTTGCTTTTGGAGCTGGTGGCCTTCGGAATTTGGGGTTGTCACAGAATCATGGGATGGTTTGGGTTGGAAGGGACCTGAAAAACCATCCAGTTCCACACCTCCCACCATCCCAGGCTGCTCCAAGCCCTGTCCAGCCTGGCCTTGGACACTTCAGGGATCCAGGGGCAGCCTCAGCTTCTCTGGGAATTCTGTTCCAGGGCCTCCCCACCCTCACAGCCAGGAATTTCTCCCTAATATTCCCTCTTAACCTCCTTTCTTTTAGTTTAAAACCATTTTCCCTGTGTCCTGTCCCTCCATCCCTTGTCCCCAGTCCCTCTCCAGCTCTCCTGGAGCCCCTTTAGGCTCTGAGCTCTCCCTGGGTCCTTCTCCTCTCCAGGTGAGCATTCCCAGCTCTCCCAGCCTGGAGGAAATGGTTCTTTGTGTGCTGTGGTCACAGATTTGATTATCTCAGTTCTGCCAGGGCCCAGTTGAGTTTTCTGAGTCCCAAACTGTGCTGCTGATGGCAGGAAATGTCTTTTTCTTGCTTCCTCTTCCTCCAGGTGGTTTTCTCTTGAGGTTTCCCAGCAGCTCAGTGTTCAAACCCAGCTTGTGATGGGAAATAAAAGCAATTTGTGGTTCAGGCTGCTCTGAGAGTGTGCAACCGTTTAAAGGAGGGAATGGGGGGAAAAAAAAAGGCAATTCCTTTTCCTCCCAAAATCCCACAGAGCTGGAAAACAGAATTGCCTCACTCAGGTTTTTCAAACTTCCGTAATTGTCTTTGAATTTGAAAATAATTTATATTTGTGCATGAACCAGAGTCAGATACCTGAATTTATTCCCAAACTCAATTGTTCTGCAGAGATTTTATGTTAAAATTTTTCTTATTTCAAACAGTTTTTTTCCTGGCTGAGCCTTTCTGGGAAGGGCTCAAATTATGTTTGAGAGCTGATGTTGAGTGCAATAGAGACTGCTCTTGTAAGGAACCACTCTGGGAAAGTTTCTCTCAGGCAAAAAGAGCCTGAAAAAGTTTCTTTTAATAATTGATGGTTAGAACTGTAGAAATCTGTAGGTGGAAATTCCCATGTGAAAAACTTGAAGCCCTTCAAAACTGAAAAAGAGGTGTCTTGTATTCATTCAGTTTGGAGTACAAAATAGTATTCATATGATTATTATAATTATTATTATTTTAAAAACATATTTCTGCCTGTGCATTTGATGAAGGGAGCCTCATCATTCTGCTTAGCCAAGAATTAAGGAATTGCTCCCAGATTTTCCCAGTGAGGATTAACATCTCTCACAGCCCTGTCATTGCTTCAGCCACAATGGGAGCCTTTATCTCCCCTCCCAGTTAATGTGCATTTCGTTTCTTCCAACAGGCAGAGCTTTGTCTGGGAGGGCAGCCTGGCTGGATCTGAGGGCCTGGGGTGGGCTCAAAAATGTGAATATCTGACAGGTGTAAAGTGGCTGGGAGTACAGCAGAGGCTGGGGAAGGAGGGTACTGGGTGTGGGGACACTGCTGTGGTTGACTTTCCCTTAGGAAAACTGAATACTCACCTTTCACGTTCCATTGGTGGGGTGTAGAGTCCAAAGTTAATCTGAATTTTCATGGAATATTGGGGGTTTTGTGTAATTTCCAGGCACTGTTAACTTCTGTATTTTACAGCCACTCAGAACTTCGGTTTTTCTGATATTTTCAGGGATTAATTTCCACTAAACAGCCATGCCCTTAGAGCACTCCAACCTCTTTGTTGGAGCTGATGGATCATGAGCATCCAAAGCATTAGGAATTCAGCACACAACAATTGGCTCCTACCTGGAGCAGCTATTTTAGGAGGGCAAACAGCAGCTGAGTGGCAGAACTGGGTCTTGCACTACTTTTGGGGTTTGGTCAGGCCACTCCACCTGGGCTGGGTGGGAAGGGAACTGGGCTGGGTGGGAAGGCAAGTGGGATGGGTGGGAAGGCAGGTGGGATGGGTGGGAAGGCAAGTGGGATGGGTGGGAAGGAAAGTGGGATGCCTGGGAAGGAAGCTGGGATGGTGGGAAGGAAAGTGGGATGCCTGGGAAGGAAGCTGGGATGGTGGGAAGGAAAGTGGCATGTGTAGGAAGGGAACTGGGATGCCAGGAAGGGAACTGGGATGCCTGGGAAGGAAGCTGGGATGGCTGGGAAGGGAACTGGGATGGCTGGGAAGGAAGCTGGGATCCATTGGATGCCAGGATGAGGGAGCTGCCAATGCTCCCAGCTGCTGTTTTGGGGCATTGTCCTGTGTGCACACAGGGGCTGTTCCTCAGCATTCCCACTCAGGAGCACTCAGGGAGGGCCAGGTGAGGGCAGTGCAGTGGGAATCTGGGCTCCTGATTGTCCCCTTTAGTCCCTGCCATGACATTTCCGTGCCAGTGCCAGAGGTGCCACCACCCAGCCCTGTGCCCTCCTGCCACACAGGGGGTGCTGAGAGCTCACTGTCCCTGCTGGGGCTCTGAAACTCTGTTTTCCCATAAACCTGCTGCATCAGAGCTTCCCAAGAACGTTGGGAGTGTTACTTGCCCGGTGGGGGGATTATTTTGAGGTGATTTTGATTTTATTTTCATGGCCTGTACGTTCAGCAGTCTGAGATGCAGAGTTCAGAGTAGCTGAGAGTAAATTGTGGAGCTGTTTGCAATTCTCTGCTGCCTTCTCCTCTGCCAGCACGTGGGGTGGAAGTGGCTTTGGGGCACAGCAACACTGTGTCTGTGGTGGAGGGCAGCACAGAACCTGGAGTTTTTGGGAGCCTCACAGTGCTTTGGGACAGCTAAAAACCACTGCCCCTGGCTGGGTCAGCTCACCCAGCTCTGGTGGCAGATCAAAGAGATCCCTTCTCTGCTCTCTAACTCTGAAATCTATTGTTCCATGTTTAATTTGTACCTGATTTCCATTTACTGCCTGTTTGCATCTATTGTTTCTTTTCCAGTTTGTCCTTACTAGCTTTTTTTCCACCCTCCAGGTCAGAACAGATCTTTGAGCAGTGAAACCTATTTTTTTTTCTCCTAATCTCCTTTTTTTTTAAAGCCTTTTTGTGTGGTTGAGTTCTTATTTACTTTGTAGATCTAAACCTTTGTGGTCAGTATAACCCACACAGGATATTTGCTTTTGCCTAGTCAGTCTATACATACATATATAAATATATATTTATATACAGAGAAACCTCCAGTGTGCACTGGAGGTCGCTGATCCCACTGCTCTGTGCTCTCAGCAGACCCAAATCTGTGTTAAGCCCATGAAAACTTGGATTTGGGATCTTTGAGGCTTGTGGAGCACAGGCACACACTGTGTTTCTCCTTGATTTTCCAGATGTAGGAGGGGAAATTCAAAGCTGAGTTACAATGGATGGCATTGTCCCAGCTTGCTTGCAGGGATGGGTATAAGGGGAATTTTTGCTGCCTGTACTTAGTGTGGGCAACAATTAAGCACAATTTGATATAGAATAACCACCAAGTTATGTTTTTCTTGAGAGATTTCTCACAAATCTCACAGAATTCAGCACAGCAAATGCTGAATCCTCACTTTCCTTGTCTGGAGAACTGAAACTGCAACAAGAACAACAGTAACCAAAACCAGCCCTGAGTAAAACATTGATTTTAGTAAAAAAACCCAACCAAACAACCAAAAAACTTGCATTTTAAAATACCATCATTTATGCTAATTGATTTATGCTAATTTGGGTTGTTGGAAGAGCAGTTCCCACAGGATTGTGTTGCCCAGAAATTGTGTGTTCCCCATCCCTGGCAGTGTCCAAGGCCAGGCTGGACAGGGCTTGGAGCACCCTGGGACAGTGGGAGGTGTCCCTGCCATGGCAGGGGTGGCACTGGATGCATTTTCAGGTCCTTTCCAACCCAAACCATTCTGGGATTCTGATTTTCTGTCCATCTCTCCCATCCTCACACACAGCTGGGAAATCCAACCTCCTTAGCTCAGTGTGCAGATTAACACTGCTGTGTTACCAGCACTGCTCATGTCATGGGAAGAGATTTTTGGGGCACTTGGGGTTAATTTTTTAGGAATCCTATCAACAGACCCAACAGAATCCCCTCTCCCTCTTTCCTGCTCTCAGTTTGAGACCCATTATCTTAAAAACTCTCTTTTTTTGTGTGTGTTTTCCTTTAGAAACAGAAAAGATCCCTGTCATGCGTGGCCAGTGGTTCATTGATGGCACTTGGCAGCCTCTGGAAGAGGAGGAAAGTAATTTAATAGAACAGGAGCACCTCAACCGCTTCAAGGGCCAGCAGCTGCAGGAGAGCTTTGACATGGAAATATCCAAACCTGTCGATGGGAAGGAGGGTAAGACTGCTTACATCATTCTAATACATTTTTTTGGACACTTGGGGCCTGCTTTTCCTGAGTCAGAATGGGATTTGGGTTGGTTTTTTCAGCCTGCAGAGTGGGGAATATCAGTTTGCACTCCTGTTCTCCAGGGTAGGGTTTGCAGGTTTTGCTTTTCCACGTTGTGAAAATCGTGTTAATGGAGAAACACCTCGTTCCCATCGTGTTTCACATCTGTTAATTGTGCTTGAAAGCTCCCTTCAGACTGAGATCTCTTGGTGGGGACAAGAGGAGTCAGTGTCCAAAGGCAAACTGGCTCATCCCTCGTTGTGCCCTAAAGGGAGTAGGATCAGCTTTACAAATCACATTCCATTTCCTTTTATTTTTTATTCAGGCTGGATTTATTCATTTTCAGCTGCAGTAAATCTTGGGCATTCATTCTGACATTTTAATGAGCAGACTGAGGATGTTCAGGTGCTGTTGCTGGGACTCTCAGTCTGATGCCCAGAACATTTTTAGAACAGATTTCTGAAATCACTATTATTCAATGTATTGAATGATACTGAGTCCAGTCTATTATTCAATGTACACAGTTGAATTAATTGCTCAGGGCAGGTATTGCTCAGCAAAAATTCACGATTTCTGCCTTTCACACTTTTGGCTGTCACTTCCTGAGCAATCCACAAACCATGAACTGCAAGTACAGAGGGCCCTCAAGATATTTTAGCAGGGATTTGGTTGTGTTATTCTTCATAAAGAAACACAATTTTATAAATTTCTTTATTTTTAAACTGCAGCTTTGTACAAAGCAGTTACACAGTGGAGGAGTGGCTGTGTTTTGGCCATGAGTTCTCATGTGTGAGCTGCAGGACCACACAAGGAAAACCTTGTTAATAAATTGGAAGCACAGCAGTGCTCACACATGTAAAGAAAACCAAAGTGTCATTTGTTGTTTTAGGGAGCATTACAGAGAGTTTTTAACTCCTCTTTAAAACTAATGAGGACTTTATGAATTTTTTTTTTCCTATTTGTGCTACTTTAAAGATCTTTTCACCTGGCCAAGGCTGCAGAACAATCTTCTGCTTCCAGAGCTCTCTCAAAAATGTGCATGAAGTGGTGTGACCCCTGTGCCTGTACAAACACCCTTCTGGAAGGCACTTTCATCTGTATTTCTGATTTATTGTCCCAGAGGCACAAAGCTCAGGGTTGTCAGTGGCAGGGATTTATGTTTGGACATGGAAAAGCAAATCTTTGTGTTTCCTGAGTGCTCCCAGCTTCATTTTTAAAGGAAGGAAGGATGGCTTCAGTGGTACTTGGATTTTCCTTACAGAATAAATAAGAGAGATCAGGGTTGGGGTTTTTTTTTAGATCAAGTCTGGATTATGGAACAGAAATTTTCAGATTTGATGTTGTATGGATTGGAGAGAGTGATGAGAAAGGTACAACCACTGATATTTATGAAAACAGAAAAGATCAGAAGAAAAAACTCCAAATTCAGGCAGCAGTACCTCTTCTAAAACCAAAATTAAAAAAGGAAAAAGGAAAAATAACTAAAAAAAAAGTAAATAAATAATTTTTTAAAAAACCAGCCTATGTATGGCACCACTTCAAATGGAATTTTTGTCAAGTCACCAGTAGGTTTCCACAGGTTTTTTTGGTACTAATAGGAGAGTTGCAGGACAATTACAGCTGACAGTGTGTGAAAAGTGGTTTTGTCCTCCTAATTTGCCTCTCAATACCTCTTGGATCCTCTGGCATCCACAATTCCCACCTGCAGTGGCACTTGGAGAAGCTCTGCAACTTGCATTATTGCTGGTGAAGTAAACATAATTAGCTGGATTCAGGTTATCAGTTTCTTAAATGCTCCAATTTGTTGTAATTGCAGCCTGTGTGAAACAGATTTTGGTGCCATCAAGGTTTACAGGTACCTGTTATTTATGATCAGTGAAAGTTGAAATAAATCTGTAAATATCCATTGGGAAGCCAAGTGATTTCCCAGTTCCCAGTGCTGTGGCAGAGCTTTGTGAGGGGTCAAAAACTGGCCACATCCTCTGAATCCTCAGCAAAATTAACACAAGCTGCTCTCACAGTGCCTTTGTGCTCAGAATTACTGCAGTGATTCAATTTAATAATTCTGCTCCTGGATTGCAGCACGTTAACAAGGAAATAACCAAGCTTCATCCAGGGATTTTGCTGGTGATAGGAGGGATAAATGGCCCATTATTAAACTCTTAATCCAAGCAAACCTTCCTCTGAAAGTGCAGAATTATTCAGGGAAAGGCTCTCCAACCTGCAGCCTACAAATAACATCATGTCCATGCTGACCTGTGGGTTTTGGGAGCACAGCAAACTTTAAATGCAGAAGGTGACAGAAAGCACAGGTGACAGTGAATGATCTCCCAAGCTCTGTTTTCCATGGGGCAGCCTGGAGATAATTCCTTTGCTGAGCAAACTGTGGCTGCATTTTGATTTTCATCCTTACAAAGTATTTAATTTCCTGCAGGATGAACTTGGTTTGTGATGCCAGAGACTCCTCTTGGTGCCTGATCCCCATCAGTGCATCAGATAAATTCTTGTTATGATGGCAGGATGCAGAAATGGGGCACCTGATGATCAAAAGGAGCTTGGCCAGCAGGTCAAGGGAGGGGATTCTCTCCCTCTGCTCTGGTCAGACCCCTCTGGAGTTCTGTGTCCAGCTCTGGGAGAGCTGGGAGTGTTCACCTGGAGAGGAGAAGGCTCCAGGGAGAGCTCAGAGCCCCTTCCAGGGCCTAAAGGGGCTCCAGGAGAGCTGGAATTCAGCAGTGAATAAACTTAAAATTTACAGAATTACATAAGATTTAGAAACTGCCTTTTGCTCCCACTTAGGCAGACAGTTCAGGAGTGTCTGAAGTGGCCCATCAAAGGAGCAGCATTCCCAGAGATTTCTGCCATATCCAGGCTGTTGTTAAATACAACAAATCCAATTCCTATCACCCACTGCTCCGTGGTCTTTTTCAGATCAGTTTAATGATGATGAAGTGAAGCTGAAAGCTTTATTTATGTGGTAGGAAAGTAGGAACAGGTAAAGCTCTTTGTATTTGCACAGAGAGATGCTCAAAATTCAGCTGGAAATCACCCAAGCACCTGATTGAAACCCAAAATGGGATCTGACTTTGAAGTTGGTCCTGATCTGTGAAGAGGATTGGAACAGATGAACCCCAGCAGTCAGTCCCTCTGCCAGAAATTATTCTGTGATTCCATGATAGAAATACAGAAAAAAAATATAAACCCTGTCAGTCAGAGTCAGAATTAATATTTCACTGCTTTTGAGGCAGCATAACTTCATTGGTTTTTTTCTTATGGAATTTCAGTGTGTGGTCAAGGCCACAAAACCTCTAAAAATTGCATTTAGAAGAGCTGATTTTTTTTTTNTAAAGAGCTTATTTTTTTTTTTTTTTTTTTTTTTTTTTTGTGTCTTAGCTTTCAAATAGCATTTTCTCAGTGTATAAAAAGTTCCTATAGATTTTTGGCACAGCTAAGTTAACCTTTAGATGGGAAAGTCCTGTTCATAGAAGTGGAGAGCTGAGCAGGTCAGGAGGGATCTCTGGGGATGCTCAAGTCCACCCTCCCTGCTCAGAGCCACAGGCTGCTCAGGATGTTTCCTGGGGGATTTTCAGTACCTCCAGCAGCCTCTCTGGGCAGCCTGTTCAGTGTTTTACCACCCTCACCATGAAAAGCAATTTTTTTTCTGCTTTCCCTGAGTTTCCTGTGTTCGTTTTCCTGAGGGTTGCATATTGGGGGAATAAAAACCAACAGAGCTGTGCTTAAAATTGAGTTTTTCAGTGTACATTTAGGAAGGGTCAGAGTGGAGGGGGATGATGCCTTGGGACTGTGATGTCCCAGCTGCCTCTTGCTGATGCTTTTAGCTCTGTTGTGATATCATAACTGGTTATGAAGGGGGAAGAAATTGAGTTTTAGCTAAATTGAAACTGAAGAAATTTGGTTTGGGACCTGATACTTCTGCTACAAAATCTGGTTTTCTGAATATTTACATTTTAGTTCTTTCTAGACAATGTGACTTGTTTTTTTTTTTTTTTTTTCCTAAAAATGGTGATACTGATGAAAAAAAAATGACACCCCTTTTAAAAATTTTACTTTGAAGCTCAGTGTTTTTACTTTTAGTTCTCTACTACCTCCCTCCCTTCTCCCTCCCTTCTTTGTTCAAATGGAGAGGATATAAGGAGAAATCAGATGCTGCATGTCTTAAAAGAAAGCATTCCCAAGGTACAGTAATTAGAGATTTCTTTTTTTATTTTATTTTATTTTTGGGGTTTTTTTGGTAGTGCTCCTGGCTTAGGAAGCTTTAAATTCTAGTTTGCTTGTCTCAGTTAAATGTTAGATTTACATGCTTCAGTTTTTTGAGCTGTTTCCCTGCCATTTCCTTCCAAAGGGAAGGAAAAAGCATCCTGAACCTTAGAGGAAAAATAGAAGTGTTGTGAGTCCTAGAGAAAAGTAGATGCTCCTAGTGCCACCCAGTAATTCTTATTATAATTGTTTGTGACTGATAAAAACTGTAAATGTTTGTTTCTTGCACTCTTTGTGTGTGGTTTGGCTTTTTCAATAAAATAAAAGTGCCTTTTTTTAGAATTGCAGCAGGCCTGGTATGAGATAAATTCTGTCAGAGAAGGAAAGGAGGGGTTCTGCCAGATAATGTTTTGTTTGCTGCTTTCTTTTGGATAATAATCTTTAATTTTCTGTTGTGATTTATTTTTGCTGCAGCTTTGGGATGAAATGGGCTGTGAAAGGGGAATTGGTGTGGAATACACCTAAAGGCTGCTGTGCTGCAGAAAACAGCCCTGACCTTTGCAGCAGCTGATGCTGTGCAGATTTATTTCAGAAAGTGGGGGGAGATCTTACAGGAGCCATTAATGATTGCAGGAGGCTCCAAAGTTCTTGTCACTGGGCTCTCTCTGCCACCATTAAAGGCAGAAGTGATTAAACTTTCACTGGCTGCAGTTATCATGGAGCTAGACCTCGAAAACCTGTAATTTAAAATGTTGTTCTTGTCATACCTTGTGTTTTTGTAGCTCCTGGGAGCTCTGAGAATTTATTTTGGCATAAATGTTTGCCTTTTGACTTCCTGTAATTTATTTTTTTTAATATGGTTGGGTCCAAATGGAAAATGCCTGAAATCAAAATGTTTCATATTAAACTTTTTCCTGCCTCTTCTCACTCAGGTCTGTTAAAGGTGACTCAGTGTAACTCAAGCAATAAGAAAGGGCTTCTGCCTTTTCTTCTGTAAATTAAATTTTTGAGATTATGTTGTGCATTTTTCCCCCTCAAATTCTGTTCAGTTGTAATGAATGTGCTGCAATAAAAAAAAAAAAATAATTGAAATTATGTAACAAATAGTGACACTGATGAATTGAGAGGTGCTGAAGTGCAGTGTAAAAATGACAACAATGAGAGACATTTTTAATTGAGAGCAATGGCCCTTTTAACGGCCCTTTTTTTTTTTTTTCTTTCTTAAATAAGTAAGAAAAGGTTTTTAAATCTCCAGGTTTATGTACCAGAACCTGAGAGCCTTTTAAGAAGGAACAACAGCAGCCAAATTATGCTCTCAGCTCCCTGTACCATGTCAGGCTTTTGTGTGGCACCTGCTGCTTGCAAGACAGATTAATTTAAAAATTCCTGAGGAAAAAAAAAAAAGAAAAGAAGAAGGCAAGAGAGGTTTAGAGACAATTTTTATCCCTCCTCTGGTCTTTCCCCTGCCTGGAATGACACTGCCTTTGTCACTGGGGGCAGCATCAGCCCTGAGCACTTCCAGGATGCTTTTCCCTGGATTGATTTTGGCTTTGAGCACCAACCTGTGGGGAGAAAAGATCCCACCCCGTGCTTGGCCTTGAAGCATCAATTAGAAAAGCAGGTAGTTAAGTAAAAAAAGATGTTTAATTGTGAGCAGTTGGCCCCAGGAGGTGCTCAGCCCCTGAGGTGGGAGGATGTTTCCATCTGCACATCCCAGGATTCTCCACCTTGCCTGTGAACATAAACAGGATTTTGGGGTGTTGGTGGAGGAGAAGATCAACACCACCCAGCCTTGGGGGTCTGCAAATCTGTCCTGGGCTGCATCCAGGGAAATGTGACCAGCAGGGAGCTGGGGGTGCTCAGACTGGAGGAGAAAAGGCTCCAGGGGAGGGTTTCTGCTCCTCACTCATCCTCTGTTTCTTTGATTCAGAAGCTGAACTGAGATCAGGTTCTGCAAGGCTTTAGGAACATCTGTTCTGTATTTTTTGGTTCATCTTTCATATTTCTGCCTTTCAGGGGGATTTTTTCCCCCTCAGTGTTCATCTGTCCTGGTGAAACTGGAGGTTTGTGTGTGATGGTGACCACTGATTTCTTCAGCTGAAAGAAATTCTTTCTTGATCTCCAGCAGGGTTGAGCCTTCCCAGGTGTCTGTCTTGCTTTGTGCTCCTGAAAAAGATTTCATTTCTAATTTCTGCCTGCAAAAGAACCTAAAATTTGGCCTCATCTCCAAGGACTTGGCCTTCAACCCCAAACTGAAATCCTAGAAATGCTTGGGCTGGAAGGGACCTTAAATCCCATCCCATTCCACCCCCTGCCACGAACAGGGACACTTCCCACTGTCCCAGGCTGCTCCAAGCCCCATCCAGCCTGGCCTTGGATATTTCCAGGGGCAGCCTCAGCTTCTCTGGGAGTCTGTGCCAGGTTCTCCCCACTCTGAGTAAGGAATTTCTTCCTTATATTTAACCTAAATCTCTCTTCCTTTAGTTTAAAACCTTTTCCTCTTGTCCTGTCTCTACCTCTCCGTGTAAAAAGTTGCTCCCCCTCTTTCAGAGCTCTGGGAGGTCACTGTAAGGTGTCCCTGGAGCCTTCTCCTCTCCAGAGGAGTGAGCAGGGCTGTTCTGCAGCTGGGGAAGGTGCAGCTGCCTCAGGTGTCTGCAGGAGTGCTCAGTGCCACGAGGAGGAAAATCCAGAAGTCTGCTCCAGAGGGACATTTGTGTGCCCATGGATTTGTGGGAGAGGTGTCCTGCACAGCCACATCTCCAGGCAGGCACCATCCAGCCTGGAGAGCCCCCTCAGGGGTGGAATTCCTGCTCCTGGAGGAGCCAGAGGGATGAGCAGGAGCCTGTGCCTTGTCCCTCCTGTGGATTGTGCACCTTGGCCCCCCCAGCCAGGCTGGGACAGGCCTTGGTGGCTTCTGTGACACCTCCTTGGGGTGAGCCCAGCCCAGGGCTGGCAGTGGGAGCCCCCCTGGAGCAGGCAGAGCTTCACAGCACAGTCACTGCTGGTTCTGCACAGGGAAAATGTGAGTTTTGTTATCCCCTGTCCCTCAGGGAACATCCCTGTCCCTCCCTCAGGCTCAGTTTCAAAGCAGCAGTGGCAGCCCCTGGTATCCCATTCCTGCAAAGCACAGTTTGAATGTTTTTCTTATATTTTTTTAGGCTGTTTCTTTTCAGACTGCTGTCAAATCCTCCCCAAAGACACATTTTTGTGCTCCCTGTCTCACTATTAAACACCCCCTGGGGCTGCCAGCAGCAGAAGCTCCTTTTGGTTGAACACTCAAGGGTTTTAACAATCTCTTCACTGTCAAATAATCAGAGAATCGAATCCCAGAATGGTTTGGGTTGGCAGGGCCCTTAAAACTCACCTTGATCCAGCCTCTGCCATGGGCAGGGACACTTCCCACTAGACCAGGTTGCTCCAAGCCCCATCCAACCTCAGGGAAAACGTTTGTGGACATCACACCCAGGGTTTGAGGATGAAGAGACATTCCAGTGTTTGTAGAAATCAAAAAGTGAAGGCAAAATTCTCACCCCACCTCAGTAAGAGGGGTTGGTGTTTGATGTTGATGCTCAGGGAGTGCCTCCCATGGGATTTGAGCAGTGCCTCCCATGGATTTGAGCAGTGCCTCCCATGGATTTTAGCAGTGCCTCCCATGGGATTTGAGCAGTGCATCCCATGGGATTTGAGCAGTGCCTCCCAGGGATTTGAGCAGTGCCTCCCATGGATTTGAGCAGTGCCTCCCATGGATTTGAGCAGTGCATCCCATGGGATTTGAGCAGTGCCTCCCATGGATTTGAGCAGTGCCTCCCATGGATTTGAGCAGTGCCTCCCATGGGATTTGAGCAGTGCCTCCCATGGATTTGAGCAGTGCCTCCCATGGATTTGAGCAGTGCCTCCCATGGGATTTGAGCAGTGCCTCCCATGGATTTGAGCAGTGCCTCCCATGGATTTGAGCAGTGCCTCCCATGGGATTTGAGCAGTGCCTCCCATGGATTTGAGCAGTGCCTCCCATGGATTTGAGCAGTGCCTCCCATGGGATTTGAGCAGTGCCTCCCATGGATTTGAGCAGTGCCTCCCATGGATTTGAGCAGTGCCTCCCATGGGATTTGAGCAGTGCCTCCCATGGATTTGAGCAGTGCCTCCCATGGATTTGAGCAGTGCCTCCCATGGGATTTGAGCAGTGCCTCCCATGGATTTGAGCAGTGCCTCCCATGGATTTGAGCAGTGCCTCCCATGGGATTTGAGCAGTGCCTCCCATGGATTTGAGCAGTGCCTCCCATGGATTTGAGCAGTGCCTCCCATGGGATTTGAGCAGTGCCTCCCATGGATTTGAGCAGTGCCTCCCATGGGATTTGAGCAGTGCATCCCATGGGATCTCAGAGTTGCCAAGCTGGAGCACCCAGCTTTGTTTGACCCAAGAGACTCCTTTCCTTTTAAAGGACCATGCCTGTTCCTGGGTGGTTGGATGGACACCCTGGAAGTGTTCCCCTGGAGTGTGTGGTGCCTTTGGAATGTCCTGCAGCCACTTCCTCTCAGTGACTGACTCTCTCTGCTGGAGCTTTGGGCTCTGTGCATGGGCAGGTGCTCAGAAACAAAGCAGGGAATGTGTTGGTAAGCAGAATTTGCTGGGAGAATCAAAATGAAATGTAAATATGTCCATTGAAATTGGAAATTTGATTATCTTTGCTGGCAAATGGGGAGATTCTCTGGGAAGCATTGTCCATATGCCTCTTCTGCATCCTGGCACTGATCTTTTGTGGCTAAAGGAAAACTGAGAAGAAAGGACCAACACCTGAAATCTTTTTTTGGGTTTGTTCTGTGGTTCTGTGTGGAAAGGAAGAGTTTGTAGTCCAAGTGCTGTAAGAAATCAATCTGAGCTCAAATGCAGTGTGTACATTAAAAACTCACCTCAGAGAAGTGACTCTGAGTCAGGGGACAAGTTTGGTCCTGCTGAAGGTCCCTGGCACTTCCATGTGGTGTTTTGTTAACAGCAGACCCAGTTTTGAAGGTTCTCTTTTGAAAGCATTTCTAAATATGGAGAGAAAGAGTTTTGAACATTCCCTGGAATCCCAGAATAGTTTGGGTTGGAAGGGACCTTAAAGCTCATCCTGTTCCACCCCCTGCCATGGGCAGGGACACCTCCCACTGTCCCAGGCTGCTCCAAGCCCTGTCCAACCTGGCCTTGGACACTTCCAGGGATCCAGGGGCAGCCACAGCTTCTCTGGGCACCCTGTGCCAGGGCCTCCCCACCCTCCCAGCCAGGAATTCCTTCCCAATATCCAACCTACACCTTCCCTTTTCCAGTTTAAAGCCATTCCCTGTGTCCTGTCCCTCCATCCCTTGTCCCCAGTCCCTCTCCAGCTCTCCTGGAGCCCCTTCAGACCCTGGAAGGGCTCTGAGCTCTCCCTGGAGCCTTTTCTCCTCCAGACTGAGCACCCCCAGCTCTCTGCTGGTCACATTTCTCTGGATGCAGCCCAGGACACCCATGGCTGGGTGATGTTGATCTTCTCATCCACCAACACCCCAAAATCCTTTTCCTTGGGGCTGCTCTCAATCCCTTCTCCCTCCAGCTTTAATTTGTGCTTGGAGTTGCCCTGACCCAGGTGCAGGACCTCCCTCTTGGCCCTGCTGAAGTTCATTTGAAGTGCTTTGGTGCTTCCACATCTTGTAGTTGGTGTTGATATTCCTTCAATGTCCATGGTCAGGAAGAACAGCATAAAAGTGAGGAATTTGTTCCCAAGTAGGAGTGATGAAGGCAGGGTAGGGAAAAGCTATTTATTCCTGTATATTCTTGCCAAAAATGAGGCTGGATTCAATTCCAGAAGGAATCTGAGGTTCAGTCCTCCACAAACTGCTGTTTTTCCAGTGATAATAAAAGTTTCAACCATCTTCTTCCTCTTCTTTTTTGTGGATATAAACACAACACCCTCCCAGAGGCCTCAAACTTCCATCCCTCCCCTACCAGGATCATACTCTGAGAGGGATTTTGCAGAATGCAGATGGAACAGTTCTTGAGGACCTGCTGGACAGGCCATTTCTGCTTTTCAAAAGTCAGGCTTATTTATTTCTCTTCCTCTTCTTGCTCCATCAGTGTAAACCAACGATGTAATTCCAGTTCTTTTGGTGAATCAGTTGTTTACCACAACATGAGAGCTAATCCTCACCTAATCCCCTTGCTCCCTTCAGATTTCATTTCTTTTTTCATCACTCTGTGTCAGGTCTGCCTTTGCTTTGGCAAAGAAACAAAAAAATATTGCAGGAGAAAGGTCAGCACATGTGGCTGAGTGTGGTTCCTGCTGCAGCAGAGTTAAAATTGGGAGTTGTGGTGGCTCAGGCTTTCTCAGAATGTTTTTAGAAGAGTATAAAAAATTCATTCAGGTGATTCAGGTGGGAGACAGGTTAGAGCTCTGCTTGCTGTGGAAAAAACAACCCCAAAACAACCCCTCTGGGTGTTTCCCACGACTTTGGGCTTTTCAGCAAGAGTTAAATTACCATTTCTCTGCTCACAGGGCTGTTGCTGCTGTCAGCTCTCCAAATGTTGTGCACCCCACGTTCAGCAGCGAATTTTGGTGAAATCCAAATGAAATCCAAATGGCTGTAACTCAGCTGTGGCACTGCTTGGCTCCTGCAAGCCCCTAAGATGGTTTTGATTTGCATCACAACGTGCCTGTTGTTTAATCCTGACAGTCAGGCTGTGTGTCATGAGGTTGAGCCTGGAGCTCAGTGAGTTCCAAATCTGGAAAACACAATCAGTGCACAGGGAAAAAAAAAAAACAAAAAAAAAGGCAACAAACCCAACCACCAGAGCTCTTAGTGGCTTTTGAAAGAGCTGAATTCTGTTCTGTGCCAGAAACTGCTCATTCAGAGGCTTGTTGAACTGCATTTCCAGCTCTGAGATAGTTCTGAAAGGGGAGAAATGCAACAGAGCCTTCTAGCAGGGGAGCCTTGAAAGCCCCTGTGGCAGAGCAGAGCAGCTCTCACACCAGAGAGGGCTGGAATTCCACTTTTTTATACCTTTCAAATACCTGGGGCAGCCCCCTGGTCATCACACCCACCCCTGATATTTCAGCATCCATCACCCTGCCCCCTTTAAGGGAATATTTCAGGTACTCTGCACCCCAAAATGAGGGTGGGAGAGGAATGAAGTGAAACATCCTCACAGGTGGCCTCCAAAACCGCTGCTTAAAAATCTCTCAAGGTAAGAAACAACACAAATTTAGGCCTGTTGGAACTCTAGATTTTAACCTCTATGTAAATCACCCTTCTCTCTCTCTTTCTCTCTGTTTAAAGAGGTTTTTTCCCCCCTTTTCCCCACCTAAAGTCAATGTTTTTCCTTTTTTGCTGCAGCTATTCATAGTCTAAAGCTGAGCCGTAACCATGTGGACTGGCACAGTGTGGATGAGGTTTATCTGTACAGTGATGCCACGACATCCAAAATTGCAAGGACTGTTACCCAAAAGCTGGGGTTTTCCAAAGGTAACCTCTCTCTCCCACAGCTTTGTAAAGAATATTGTAAATTCCAGCATTTTGTTGCTTCAATGCCAGGAAATTCTGAGTTTTCATGAGCTCACTTTGGCCATTGCATTTTTTTTTTTTTTACTTTATATGAATATTTAGAGTCCTTAGGTTGTGTTACTAGGGTTGATTCTTTTTTATTTTATTTTTTATTTTATTTATATTACATATTTCATTTATTATCTTTTAATTTTATCCCATATTTTGGTGGGTTTGAGTTTTGGTGGAGCAGTTAGCACTACATAACAAATAAATGAAAATATTACAGTGGCAGAGTCCAGAAGCTACTGTAAAATCAGAATTATTCCTTTAATAATATAAGTGTTACAGTTCCTTTTGCAACCTTAATTTCACTGCTGTGATGCATTCTTTGAATACATGACCATACCTTCCCTCTCCCCACCTCCATCCAGCCTTTTTTTCTGTTCATGAAACAGAAGTCTGAGCTGACAGGAAAGGGCATTTAGACAGAAATTATTTCCAGTAGGAATTCAGGCTCGTTTAAGCTCAAAACTCCCAGTCAGAACAGCAGCAAAGCTGAGATGGTTGGAAGAGAGGGTGGTGTCTCTCAAGGAAAAAGCAGATTTTTGCCAGCCTAGAAAATGCAAACTTGTCCTGTGCAGGACACCAGAACAAGAAGCTGCACATCTGGTTTGTTCCTGGAAGAGATGAGGTCAGGTCAGAGGTCTGTAATTAATGCCCTCTTAACCCTCAGGATTCCTGGGTGGATACTTAATTAATGTTGCCTAAAAAAATAATACCATTCAGTGCTTCAGTTCCAAAAGAAATGAAGTAATTTATCCAGAACACCATTGGGGAAATGTGTAATAAATATCTATCCTAAACAATTGGAGAAACATAAAATAAAAATTCACTTCATAAACAAAACCTGTCTTGGATAAAAAATCCCCTTAGTGGGTTTGGGGTGTTTTCCTCCTCTTTAAAACCAAAATTAGTGGTTAGTTCCAGTTTTTGAGGCCAGCACTGGTGCCTGGTGTGTGTCACTAGAGGGGGATGTAGGCACGTTGTGCCCGTGGGTTTGTCACTCCCTCAGCACAGCAGGGAGGAGATGCCCACATTTACCCTGGGAATTGATTTTTGGTTTGGCCACTGAGCTGGAGAACGAGGGGGGAGAAAATTGTGCTTGGATCAGCTTGAAACAAAGCAAATTTTCCCCTCAAAATTAAAAACTGTGGAGGTTTTCAAGCAGCTCTCTTAATTGGGGTGGATAAAGTGACAAAATCACTTGGGTGGCCAGGGCATTTCCATGATCCTTCCATGCTGTGGGAGAAGGTGGAGACAGAAGAAGTTCACTGATTGAGACACCCATGAGAAGGATATTGTGTTGTAAAAGTGGGTGCATGGTTGCACAGCTGTTTCCTGAAGAATTGTTCTTCAAAACCTGAAATTAATTCCCTTTGCAGTGGAAATGCAGATGTTGACATCACCTGGCTGCTCAGATCTCTCAGGGCTTTACAAGTGCCTGTATTTCAAAATAGCTGCTAATCCTTTAATTTTCTGATTCTGTATTATATAATCTGATTTTCAATGTGCTGGCCTGAGGAAAGCTGAGCTTCTGCCAGCAGATGAGAGCACTGCCCTGGCAGAACCTCACTGATGGGGGATGATGCTCTTCCTGCAGCCTCCAGTAGTGGGACAAGGCTACACAGAGGCTATGTAGAAGAAGCCACCTTGGAAGACAAACCACCACAGACCAGTCACATTGTGTTTGTTGTGCATGGCATTGGGCAGAAGATGGACCAAGGAAGGATCATCAAAAACACAGCAATGTGAGTGCTTTGGAATGTTTGAAGCAGCTTCAGTGGAAGGGTGACAGTGACAGTGACAGCAGAGCCTTTGGTCTGGGCTGAATCTTTCCCTCTTTCCTTCTCCTCCTCTTCTCCTGAGTCATTAATCTATTTTTTATATTAATTGGGATGGATGGATTTAGGGAGAGCAGCTGTGAGCCAGAAGAACAAAGATTTATTCTGATTTTATCACCAGCACTTGTGACTTTTAGGGAGCTGCTCAAGAGGACGTGGCCTCAAGCTGCCCCAGGGGAGGTTCAGGGTGGACATCAGGAGGAGTTTCTCCATGGAAAAGGTTGTTAAACATTGAGAGGGGCTGTCCAGGGAGGTTTGGAGTCCCCAGCCCTGGAGATGACCAAGGACTGTGGCACTCAATGCTCTGACTCTTGGAGATCTTTCCCACCTGTGTGAAATTCTGGCTGTGACTTTGCTGAGCAGGGAGAGGTTTTTCATGTGGTCACAACTGAGGGCAGTGTTGTTCCTCAGTGGTACCTGGGTGAATTAATTGTGCAGCAGCTGGGAAGTGACTGAGCAGAAGGATTTTGATGAAGTGGGAAGGTTAATCCTGGAGTGGAATCTCTCAGAGCAGGGACAGTGGCCAAGCAAATTGCATCCTGTGGAAGAGGGGGAGTGAGGAGGGGCAGGAATCTTGTCCTTCCCAGCAGGACAGACATTGCTGTGTGACTGCTATGTGCACAGAGCCCTGCTGAAGAGCAAAATGTGATCAAAAAGGCTGTGGAATCTCTTCTCCCAGTGCCTTTTGTGAGGAGTGGTTTGCAAAGGGCTGTTGGGAATGATGTTTCCAGGAGCTGTGGCTGCTCCTTTCCTGGGAGGGTTCAAGGCCAGGTTGCTCTAATGAGTGGCATCCTCTCTCATGCCAGGGCTTGGAACTTCATGGTCTCTAAGTCCTTTCCAACCCCGAGCAATCTGTGATTTTATGCCCCTGAGAAGATGATTTTGAATGTTAGAAAAGTGACAAAGTCCCAGTGACAGCTTTGTGGCCTTGAGGAGTCGGTCATTAGCTGAAAGAAGCTAAAAAGGTGTTAATTACAGATGTTGTGCTGCACAGATGGTTCAGTAGGTGTGTCCCAAACAGCTCCATCAGGAACACTGACAATCCCAGTGGCTCCTGTGAGGAGGGCTGGGATTGCTGGGATTTTGTGCTGGGAGCTTTGTCACCCTCCCTTTGCCTCCTGTGACACTCTGGGTCAGTGCTGGTGTGCTCTGTGCCATTGTGTCATCAGCCCTGGTGTCCCCTCAGCTCTTTGTGCCACTCCAGTGTCCTCTGGGCTGCCAGGGTAAACCTTTTGATGTCACCTGTGTGTCATTTGTCACCTCAGAGCACCAACCTGCAGCTTCACCCCCTTCCCTGCCACTTCACTGCTCTGCTTTTTGTGTTGTTTAAGAGCCAGCAATCCAAAGCAGAGAGAAAAAGGATCCACAGCCCTTGGTTCAAAGTTAGTCACTAAAGTAAATGTAAAAACTTCATTTTTTGTGGGATGGAATTACCCTGGGAATGCAGACAGCCTCAATAGAAGCTGCTGTTTTAACAGTGACCAGAAATAAAACTTCAGCCTTGAGATCATTAAATTTCTCTGCTTTATCTTTCTCCCTCCTCCTTTTTCCATTGATAGAGGGGTTATATGGGTGGATTAACTTCAGCTCAAGTCACAGTGCAGAGATGTTCATTCCATAAGTCCTGCTCTAATTGGCAGCCCAGCATATGAAATATTTTCTCAAAAAGAGACACAAGACTTTATGCACTTCAGTAAATCTCACTCAGATCCTCAAGAAATACCAGACAGCATTGCACAGCCTTTTAAAATGCTAATTATTGGCATAAATTGTGCATTCTGCACAAAATTTGCAAATTGAGGCATCATTTTAGATTGAAGTATCTTCTTTTTTTTTTTTTTAATAACTTAAAACTTATCAGTGAGGAACATCCCATATGTTCCAGGGAGAGATTTCAGAAGGAATGTCTGCCAAGCTCTCACAAGCCATACTGGCACTTTCTGTTAGCACCTTCATCTGTGATATTTGTGTGCTGTTTGGTTTTTGGGGGGGTTTTAATGCTTTTCCATTAGAGACACAGTGATGCCTTTGGAAAAAGAAGATGAATAAGGAAAAGTATTTTTTGACTGTTCACACTTTGAAGTAGAAGCTAAGGAGAGAAGATGTCAGTGGTGTTTTTTTGTGTTTTGAATGCACTTTCTTTAGTAGGAAACCTGTGGCTGGACCCCACCAGAGCTCATTTGACACGTTCTGTCCTCAGGTTACCACCTTGAGAAGAAGCTGGTGCAGCTCACGTGGTGCTGCTGCATCATTAGGCAGATCCTGCTGGTTACAGAGGTGGAAACAGAGCCCTTGTCCAGGGAAATTCCTAATTATCTGCTCTAATTTCATTAAAGGCTGGAGCTCAAGCTCCTCATTAGTGTGGCTGGATGCTGTGGTTGCAGGGTGTCCTGTGAGTGGGTAAATGGAAAAGATGCATTTTGTGGGTGCTTGGATGAGCAGGTCTGTGGTGGGTGTGACTTCATTTTGTTTCCTCTCCCTGTAGTTAAACACATTTATTATCTAAATGTGCAGCAAGCTGCTCCTGGCAGCACTGATACTCACTGGGAGCTTGTCTGGGAAGAGCCAGTCCCTCCTCCAGGCTGGAGCAGTGGTTCAGCTGCCCCAGAGTGAGCAGCAGGATGTGCTCTGAGCTGTGTGGGTGCCACAGGGAGGGTTATTTAAGGGAGAAGGCTTTGTGTTCCTGCCTGATACAAACCAAGGTGTTGTGGCAGAATGTACTTAACTGGAGGGGGTTTATTTGCCATCAGGTGCAGAATTCTGGAATTCCTTGGTTTGTGGTAGAGTGTTAGCTTTGGAATGAATCTCTTTGGGGTGTCTTTTCAGTGCACACACTCACATGTTGGTATTGGGAATGTTTTTCTCACAGAAGCAAATCTCTGGGTTTGTTGAATTTGTGGGTGAACAGGAGGGAGAGATGTTGTTGCACATACTGAGAATAATTTAGAGTCATGGATTGGTTTGGGCTGGAAGGGACCTAAAAACTCATCTCATTCCTTGGGCAGGGACACCTCCCACTATCCCAGGCTGATCTAAGCCCTGTCCAACCTGGCCTTGGACACTTCCAGGGATCCAGGGGCAGCCACAGCTTCTCTGGGCACCCTGTGCCAGGGCCTGCCCACCCTCACAGCCAGGAATTCCTTCCCAATATCCCATCCAGCCCTGCCCTCTGGCAGTGGGAAGCCATTCCCTGTGTCCTGTCCCTCCATCCCTTGTTCCCATCCCTCTCCAGCTCTCCTGAAGGTTCCCTTCAAAGCCGCCATGAGGTCACCCCAGAGCCTTCTCTTCTCCAGGCTGAACAATCCCAGCTGTCCCAGCTTTCCTCACAGGAGAGGTGCTGCACCCCTCTGATCATCTCCATGGCCTCCTCTGGCCATCCAGGAATGTTATTATCCATGTTTCCCACCTCCTCCTGAAAGCTCCTGTTGTTTGACCTGCTCCAGGTGAAGGCCTGAGCCTTAGGCAGGGCTCAGACCTGCAGGCTGAGCTCAATTTCATCATGTTTGGGAGAGAGTGGAGCAACTCTCCTGTGTTTTTCCATAACAGCTGCAGTGTTGTGTCACTTCTGGGCTGCTCTCAGCCTCAAGCTGGGCTTTGCCTCTGTCTGAGCCTCCTCTTTGGATTCCAAAATCACATTTGTCTGGGCTGCTGTTCATAGCACAAGAATTGCTGCCTGCACAAGCACCAGCATCTTGGCCTAATCACCAATTACATTTTTATTGCAAGTCCCATTAGAAAGCATTTTAATTGTGGATTATCATTAGGATAATTACTTTGGAATAGCTATTTTGGTAGATTTCCATTGATATTCAAGCCCAGGCAGAGCCTCTCTGAAGCCTTTCAGTGCATTAATAGGTGCTGCTGGAATCTCTAATGAAGATTTTCCTGTAAAATCTTTTACATAATTTTAATTCCTCAGGTATTTGGTAGCTTTATGTTCCCTTTAAATGCTTGCATTGTTTTAAATACAAATCAGATGCTTGTTTTTCATCCTTTGGTGCAGGTATTAATTCTGAATTAAGCATCCAGATGGTAAATATTGGCTTACAGGTTTCAACTTGAGCTTGTTTGCAAGAGAAGTTCAGGCCAAGAGGTAAAAGGTGATTGTCAGGGCATGAAATGCTCTTGGAACAGCTTGTTTTATGTCTATTTATTATCTGACACATGGCTGTTTGTTGGACAGGAGCTGTGACAGCCTCTTCAGGGTTTGGGTGCATCCCCAGGGCTGTTCCCATTCCCAGCCTCCCCCAGTCCCTTGTTTGTGCCCTTTCCCTGCCTGGAAAGTGGATCCCTCCAGCTAAAAATGTGGGATTCCATCTGGCAGATGGGATGAGTGGTGTGGAGCTGGCAGCAGGGACAGGGAATGCCTGCAGTGCTCTGGGCCAGCATCTCCCTGCAGGACAAACCTTCCAGCCCTTGGAAAGCAGTGCTGGGAGAGAGTCTGGAGCACCTGGATCTCCCAGGATTGTCCCAGGATCCTGGGACCACCCAGCAAAGCAGCTTCAGTTCCCCCAGTGGTGCAAAATCCTGTTTCTTTTTGAAAGGATGCAGTGTGCATCCCAGCTGTGCTTCCTTTGTTTGCACCTGAGGATTTCCATGTCTGCTCTGAAGTGAGATGAGGCTGAGTGTGTCCTGCAGCAGCAGCAATTTTCACAGCAGTTTTCTGAGAGCAGCAGTGGCAGGACATGATTTGTGTCCTGCAGTCGCTCTTCGAAGTCCGCCCGGAGCGAGACTGGGGTTGGCATTTCTGCAGCTCAGCTGTGGGACACAGCCACCCTCCTGCTTCCTCTGGCTGCAGAGATCTCCCTTGTTGTTACTCATTTATTCCTCTGGCTGCTGCTCTCACTTCAGCTTAGCAAACTCAGCCCAAGCCCTGAGTTTCCTCACTAAGCCATGTCATTATTTCTCAGAGAGGCAGCGAGTGCTGCCCCCAATTTGAGGGAGCTCAGGGGGCTGAGAGCTGATTTAGAGCATCCTTTACCAGTCCTGGGACCAAAATCCAGGGATGCAGCCACATGGCTTGGCAGGGAATAGTGAGAGTTGAGGTGGGTTTTTTTTTCTGGGAATATCCCATTGCTCTGTCTCACAGGATGAGGGTGATGGGATAAAGGGTGATGGCTTTAAACTGACACAAAGGGCAGGTTTGGATAAATATTTGGAAGAAATTCCTCACTCTGAGGATGGGGAGGCCCTAGAACTGAGGAAAAAGTTGCCCAGGTGGGTGTCCCATCCCTGGAATGTCCAAGGCCAGGTTGGACAGGGTTTGGAGCAGCCTGGGATAGTGGAAGGTGTCCCTGCCCATGACAGGGAGAGGAACTGGATGAGCTTTGAGGTCCCTTCCAACCCAAACCATTCTGGGATTCCATGATTTTACAAAATTAAGAGTTCAGAGTAAGAATTTGGGACATTTAAGGCTTAAATTAAAGACCGTTCCCTATTTCTTGCTCGTGGATCATCTGACTGAAGAGAGTCTGCAAAGATAACTTGAAATTAAAATGAATAATTCTTCAAACTTTCAGGCATTTTGCTCTGTTAAAATCAGCAGCATTCTGCAATATTTGGGAAGCAGCTGAAGTTAACCCTGTAGCTCCCCAATTTTTAATGGAGTATTTGTAAATCCTACAAAACCAGTAGCATGAGATTAAAAAATCCCACAGTAATAATTCTGAATATGTTAACACAATCTCTGGAATATACTCATTTAAGCAAGGATATGTATCTGTGAAAGTATGAGTTTGTTATTTATTATTTTAATCAGGGAAAGGCAGCCAGGCACATTTTATTCATGGTGAATCTCAAAATACCTATTTTCAGGCCATTACTTCTTGCATGGAAAATAGCAATATGTCAGAATTCTTTCTCAGGTGTGCTTTGCATCTGTGCATGAGTGGTCTTTTTTCTTAGGAAAATAATAAATTACAGTTGTTTCCTTGTGTTTCAATGCATAGATTCAAGTAATTGTTTGCTCTGAGGTCAGTATTTCAATATGCATTTGTATCAGGTGAATTCTCTGCCTGTTTAGATGAGGATTTATGACTCCAGTTGGAGTTAATTTAACAAGTGAGTAGAGGGATTTGCCAGCTAATAAAATTTTTAGAAGAAATTTATTTGTAAGAGCCAGAAGAAGAAGAAAACAATATATAATAAATCTATTTTTATAGCAGAACTGATAAGCAGGTGTGTATGTGCTGGAGGTTTGTGTGTGACTTTAGCTACATTGCCTGGAAATTACAGCCAATTTTCTTCAGAATTTCTGTCAAGCTGCTGATCAAAAATCAGTGGGGGATGTGCTGCACTGGGAATTTCAAGGATTCCTGGGAGCAGGAGATGGATGTGCCATGGCTGCCAGGAGATAATGAGAGGAGGAGTGCAGCTCTGACAGCCTCTGATGTCCCCGAGGTGGCAGGTGACAAAAATGGCTTGAAAAAGAGATTTTTGTGCACTTCCACCAGGAGGAGTTTTGGGCAGAGCTGGGGTTTGGTTTTCTCATGGACCTGAGAGGTTGAAAATGTTTGTTCAGGATCATTCCAGGAGGAGAAAAGGCTCCAGGGAGAGCTCAGAGCCCCTTGCAGGGCCTGAAGGGGCTCCAGGAGAGCTGGAGAGGGACTGGGGACAAGGGATGGAGGGACAGGACACAGGGAATGGCTTCCCAGGGACACAGGGATGGATGGGATATTGGGAATTAGGAATTCCTGGCTGGGAGGG
>VZRX01015741.1:131926-147782 GCA_013398075.1 Notiomystis cincta | reverse complement strand
GGCCATGCAAACCCAATACAATGGTGCAGGCGAATCTGTAATCTTAGGGTAGGTGGGATGCAATAGGAAAACTGGGAATATGCTGGCCAATGGTGAAGCACATGTTCAGTCAGCTGGACAGGCCTGTGTGTTTTGTCTGATATTTCCTCAAGAGTGGTAGATATGGCTCTCCCAAGACTGTATCGAAGCGCTGCAGACATCCCTAGGCTTCAAAACTCTTCTAGCTCACTCCTTTGGCAAGAGCTAAGACATTTGCAGTAGTGTTTTTCAGGTGAGTCATGAAAAGCTAACTTTTCATAAACAGCCATGTAAAAGAGTGAGAGCTAAAGCAGAGCAAAGTCCCTTCAGTGCTACTGCATCATATTTCTAAAGGCAAGTGGTGGAACTGGAATCTCAGTCTTTAACTGCCTGCTCTCTAGAGGTCACAAAACCATTTTGATGGTCATGTTTGGTAAGCACCAAAGTGCTGAGTAGGCTGTGCTCAAGGGTATCACAGTACCTCAGTATCTAGGCACCCTTTCTGGTGTCAGAAAGAAAACCCCCTCCTGTTCTATGCACTGGGCTGAGATTCATTATGGCTTTGCTTTTTAATCTTGTAATTTCAGATGAAATTTCTGAGCTAAGGACAATATGGCTCTGTCTTAAAAATAAAAAAAAAATAATCAAGTAACAGAGTTTTGGTTGATTTCCTTCTGCTCTCCCTTGCAAGACCTGTTGCTGACTGCAGTTGCTGTGTCAAGCTTTCATGAAGTTTCCTCTGCTCTGTAGTTGAGACTCTCCTCACAATCAGATCTGCCTCTCAGGGTAGTCCATGCTACATGATTCTTTTGGAGTCAAGACCCAGAAATGCCTACAGTGAGAGGCTACAGAAATAATTATGAACTGTGTGTCCTTGCCATATCTCTTATAGTTGTGTTACCCTTCCTACAGAGGCAGAAGAGCTACTTCGCTTCATGCCAGCAATGGGGAATTCCAAAGCAAATGGATGTATTTTACTCTATTTTGTGTAAAGTACTGCATATTCTTTCATGAGATAGTGTTTCCAGTGCTAGGGTTGCACATCTCAATAGGCAGAAGCTGTCTGGAAACACTGACCAGCCTGAAAAAGCTGAAAAGCTCTGCTTGATGTTCTTGGCTGGAAGAGGTAGTAACGAAAAGCCCAAGGTCCCGGGATTTGGTTCCTGAGAGCTGAATGAGAGGACATTGCTAAGCACAGTCTTTACATCAGCTGTATGGTTAGAAATACATGAACAGCAGTGTGCTCTGCAGTGTCTCCCTCCATCCCAGTTCTCCCATCCCTACAGAGAGGCTGGCAATACTGGCAGTTAGGTCAGCATGATGAGGAGGGAAGGTAGGAGGCTGATTCCTAGATTGCAAAGGCTGTGCTGCCTTCCTTCTTTCTCCAGGCTGCCAAGGGCTCTGCGCTGCCTGGCAGAGGGTCAGTGATCCCTCCATCAGTCACTTCTATCCTTTTGTCAGCTCAGGATCAGTCTGTGTGCTGGCACCAGAGGCCTGAGCAGCAAGTGAGGGAGGTCTTCTGCCTCTTTGGCCAAGAGGAGAGGACCCAGACCTCAGTTTCAGCAGCCTCTCAAAATATGCTGTCCATGTGTGCTGCCCAGTGTGCAGGGGTCTGCATGCCCCTGCTGTGGGCACCCTGGCATTTTGCTGTCCCACAAGCGGTGAACTGAGCTGGGGATCCCTCAGCTCTGGCTTCAGGCCTTACAAAGTGCTGCATACACAGGATTTGCAGGACCTTGGGCTCATACAGCTCAGACGTGGCTGTGCAAGGAGAGACCCTCTACACTGGGGCCAGCCCTCCAGTGCAGGGAGAAAGCTAATGCCATTAGTCCAAAAAACATTCAGGGAAATCATATTTTAAGGGCCCATGCAAAATGTTTAATTTTCAGACATTATAAAATGCATAAATATGCTTCTTAATTGTTTGGAGAGGATAGTTCTTGCAATGTAAAGTCAATCTTGTTTTATGACAAAATACTGGTATATTTTTCATCACTTTCTGTGCACACCACCCTCCCCGCCCCATTCCTTATTCCAGTTGCTCTTTGCACTTTTTGGAAAATGTTTGCCTCTCCAAACATCAGCTTTTATGAATGATGAAGAAATGTGTTGTCATCACTTCCTGTCAGAGGAACAGGTGAGGAAGCTGAAATGCAAGGCACATTTCAGGTTTATTGGGTTGAAAGTCTGCCTGAATGGGTGTGCATCTTGGTATGCTGGCAGTGGCATTTTTAGGGCAGTACAAGATACACATGGCTGAGATCCAGAGGCCCTAAAATCACAGGATCACAGAGTAGTGAAGGTTGGAAGTGATCCCTTGAGATCATCTAGTTCAATCCTTCTTCTCAAAGCAGGGTCAACCAGGTCAGTTGCCCAGGACCATACCTCCAAGGATGGAGACTCCATAATGTTTTGGGCAACCTGTGCCAGTGTTGGATAACTCTCACAGAGGAAAAAGTGTTTCACTGCGTGTAAGTGGAGTTCTCTGAGTTTCAGTTTGTACCCATTTCTTGTCCAGTTGCTCGGCCCTGCTGAGGAGAGTCTGATTCCATCTTCTCTACTACCTCTCCTGAAATACTGGTATGCATTGATAAGATCCTTCTGAGCTTCTCTAGGTGAAGAGTCCTGGCTTTCTCAATAATTGCTCCTGTATGCTTGGTGACTCCTTTCTCCAAAAGAGGCTTGAAACTTCAGACCACCCACTCTCTCCCAACTCAAGAGCACTGTAGCTAGAAGTTCCTTGCAGCCAGGCAGTTAAGTTCCTTTTGGAAAGATAGTAGTCCTGCTGTTAGAAGCAACTGCTGCATCTGGACAGTACAGTGATTTCCCACTCCCTCCTCCTCCCCCCAGGTGGGAGTAAACCTAACCACTAAAACTGTAATGAGCATGAAATTCTTTGACAACACTGCACCTCTGGGGCTGTTTGGGGAGCTAGCCAGTTGCATATAACCTCATCTTGCTTTCTACCCGTGAACATCCCTTCTTCCAAGATTAGCATTCAGCATTGCCACTTTCTTTTTCAAATAACTTGCATTTCTTCATTTTTGTTTGGCACAGGTAGCTCTCACTGTATCAAGGATTCTTTGCACTTAATGTTTTCTACAGAAGAGATTTATTCAGCTAAAAATAGGGACAAATGCAGTTAACATAGGTAAAACATGCTAAGGTAAAAGACAGCACCAAAGATGATTGTGAAAGCCACTGGTGATCTGCCAGGACTGTTACAAGCATGTGTATTTGTCCAAGGTGTGGTTGGCCCTGAGCTATGTCAGTAGAATTGGGAGGAGGCAGGAAATAGAACTTGTGTCCTAGTACTGCTCACAGCCCAGATCTTCCAGTATGACACAGGATGTGAACTTTGTGGATCTTTGTATTGATTGTAAAGCTTCAGTTCAACTGCTCAGTATCAAACCATACAGTTTCTTAGCCTTTAATAGTCATCCCAAAAGGGTGCAGTACCAGGCCAGCAACATGGACATTTTGGTTTAGAATTGCATGTCATATAATTTTCTGACCAGTTTCTGACTGGTGGTTTCCTATTTGAAAATAGCCAGTTGAAGGACAGGATTCTACCCCTCTGCTCTTGTGAGAGCCCACCTGGAGCAGTGTGTACATAATAATGACATGGAGCAAGTCCAGAGGAGGGCCATGAAGTTACTGAAAGGACTGGAGCACCTCCCCTGTGAAGACAGGCTGAGAAAGTTGGGGCTGTTCAGCCTGGAGAAGAGAAGGCTGTGGGGAAACCTCATAGCAACCTCCCAGTATCTGAAGGGTCCTGCAGGGAAGGTGGAAAATGACTGTTCATCAGGAAGTGTAGTGATAGGACAAGAACTAATGCATACAAACTGAAAGAGGGGAAACTCAGATTAGATCTGAGGAAGAAATTCTTTACTGTGAGGGTGGTGAGTCACTGGGACAGGTTGCCCAGAAAAGCTGTGGATGCCCCAACCCTGGCAGTATTCAAGGCTGGGTTGGATAAGGCCTTGAGCAACTTGGTCTAGTGGGAAGTGTCCCTGCCCATGTCAGGGGGGTTGGAACTAGATGGTCTTCAAGGTCCCTTCCAACCCAAACCATTCTGTGACTCTGACTCTGATTTTATGAAATCAATTCCATCAGTTCCATTAAGACTCATTGCTCCCTGTGAGATGAGACTCTTGTGTTTAGCATACTTTGTGTGTGTCATTTAAACACCATTTAAAATGCTGTCTGTCAGAGGGCTGTAGTGCAGATATAAACCAGACATTGTCAGTGGAAAAAACATCAACAGGTGACTGTAACTATTCAAATGATCTGTCAAACTTCTTTTTTATGTTCATGTGAGCAAAATTTAGAATAAATTTTGGTCCTAAACCACCTGAGGGCAAAACAAAGCATGCATCCAGACTGGCTTGTTCAGTCACCATCTTTCATGCTTTCCTTACCCAAGATGTTGTATTTTTCATGCTTTCTGAGCTCTATCCTACCAGAATTCATCTCCTCTTAAACGTGCTGCCATGTGGCCCTGCCCCAGCGATAGGGACTGCTGGCACATGCACAGCCCAGCTGTGCTCTCCTTTCTCCCCTGCACTCTCCTCTCTCCATCAGAGGTGTGCAGCGGGGTTATGGCAAAGGGGTGAACGCCGGAGAAAGCGGCCTCTACAGCTTGCTGGCTGCGGCTTGGTGTGAGCAGCCCAGCGGGGAGGGTGAGCCCGTGGTGGGGAGAGGGGAGCGGGGTTCTGCGAGCCGTGCCAGGCTGGCCTGTCCTCACGCCTCGGCACGTTGTGCTTCTCGCCCTGCAGATGTCGTGGCACCCGCAGTACCGCAGCTCCAAGTTCCGCCACGTGTACGGCAAAGCCGCCAGCAAGGACAAGTGCTACGACTGCGTGCCCATCACGCGCAACGTCCACGACAACCACTTCTGCGCCGTCAACCCCAGCTTCATCGCCGTGGTCACCGAGTGCGCTGGCGGCGGCGCCTTCCTCGTCATTCCCATCAAGCAGGTGAGCCGGCGTTCGAGAGCGCCGCAGGAGGCTGGAGGAGGGACGGGCTGTCTGGGGAGCTAGATTGCGGAGTTGGTTAACGCTGTTGCCCAAATTGCTAAATGATAGAAGAGGCCCCAGTTGCCCTAGCAGGTGATTCCTGGCATGCGTGTATTTATATGTCTTGCATTGCTGCTTGCAGGTTTTTAACACCTTGCTCCATTTAAAAACTCATTTGCCTTTCTTGTATAATCAGCATAATGTGCTGTTCAGATGTTTGTCTCCTGGGAGAAACTGCAAATTAAAAAGTATTTAGTGGATGCAGAGGGCAAAACTAGAAATGTGCTTTAGCAACATGGATTCAACTGTGACCAAAGGAGAATATGGTATGTTTTGTTCTACCATCTCCTTTGTGAAAGGAGACACAGTTATCAGGCAATGAAGCTCTTAAACTTCAAGCACTGATGCTGTGAAGACTTCCCTTTCAGAAACAAATCCCATGTATATGAGTTTTGATGACTTAGGATCTGATGAGAGGGAGAAGCTGGCTGTCTGATGTTTATTGCTTCAGTAAAATTAGGCATGCACTGATGTGGATTAACTTCAATATGAGATTATGATCTCTCTGGAATCAGGACAGAACAGATGAAAGGCAAAAGTTCAGCCTTTAATTAAAAGTTAATTGATGGTGTTATTGCAATGCCACTTTTTCAATATATATTTGCTAAGGATGAAAGTGAACTGGCAGTGCTTGAAGAACCTAGCACAGTTTCCGGCCCTTCTGGACTTTGTTAATTCATTCCTTCAATGCTGGTGCTGTTTAGAGACTGTCCTTCTAAAATTAACCACTACCCTGTTTTTCTTGACTGAGTCACTCTGCCCCCGCAGTGATGGTCTGCTGAGGCTCAACAACTTCTCGTTATCACTGAACTGCATCTGTAAAGCAGACAGCTGTTGACTATGGGATGTGGTGTGGGACCAAACTCTCAAAGTGCTGGCAAAAGAAGCTGAAGGTGCTTGCACTGCTTACTATTAATTTTTTCTGTCTTCTCACCTCTTCTCAGCTTGGCTGGTCTTTGTAGTAATTCTTCCTTCTTACACCTGCTCAGATACTCCACCCAGTTCTGAAATATTGCATGCAGAAATCAAAGGCATTGTATGACTAAAAAGATACAGAAAAGGATAATTAAAGTATGTCAATGAAAATGTGAAAGTACTTCCATGTGAGGAAAGACTTTGCAGGTCAGGCCTCAATCAGTCTGGGAAAAAAGGCAAATGAGCAAGATGCATAAAGCTGTGAGGAGAAGAAATTTAAGGAGCAACTCTTCTTGGTTTGTTAGGAGAAGGGGATTCTGTAGACCAGGGAGCAGACCGTTAGCAGCAGATGTAAATGCTGCTGCAGTTCAGATGTGGGGCTCAGTGTTCTGGATGCTGATGAGTCTGGAAGAATTAAGGGCTTCAAAACAGAGCTGTGGAGAGGAGTTGGTCCCTTGAGGGTTGACCTTTGGTTGTGGATCAGGAAAATTAAGTGCTTCACACAGCTGTTCTCTGAATACCAGTTCTTGACCCATGCTGGAGGGTAAAGCAGCCTCAGCCACCCAAAGAAAGGGATTCCCTGAGTCAGGACCTGCAAAACCAGCTACTTTGGTTTGTTAGACGCACTTCCAAAGTGGTGCCATCTGGTGCAAAGCAGAAACTTTTGACTTATGCTTCTGATGGTGGTTTTTTTTTTTGTGACTGCCACCTCCCCCTGTGAAGGTGAGGCATAGCAGACAGTGTACTGGACACTTGGCTTGTGCCCTCAGCTGCCAGTGCATCAAAGGCAGCCTGTTCTGGAGATGTGTCTGGGACAGTGTTGCCCTCTTACAATGGACAGCTGACCATTGTGGTTACTTTTCACTGGATTCATGGGAAGCAGACACATCCCAAGTGTGATAAAGTGTGGAGGAAGAGCTCAAGAGCCCAAGAGCCAGGATGTCATACATTTAGTCAAAGCACGAGCTAGTAACAAGGACAGGGGGGGCTGCACTTGCTGGGGAAGATGAATAACCTGTTCAAGGAGCTGTTCTTGTCCCTCTCTCCAATTTGTTCCTTATTTCATGCTGCATGTGTTGCTACTAGAGGGGCTGCCTGTCTAAGGATGTGCCTGAATGAAGGCTCAGCTTTACTCTGTTTAACTGCACCTCCTTGCATGTTTGTTGTACTGCTCTCCTGCTGAGTCATAGACACCAAGGTCTCTCATCTGTCCTTGCATAAATAACACTTCTTTCCTTCTGCACCAGCCTGCTCCGAGAGCCTGGGGGTGAGGTAGGGCTGTGGACAGTGGAGGTTATGTAGAGAACGAGTTCTTTGCCCTAGATACCATCCTTTCAGCAGGCCTTTGCATTCAGCCTTATAAGAAGTTAGTTGAATATTTGCCATCACTTTGGAAGCAGTCTGTTGCAGGGTGTGTCAGTGAGGACCTGGTGAAAATGTGCCACCAAAACCAGCTGGGTGGAAGGGCAGCACATCTCACCAGGGAGGGAAGGGGCTGTGGCCACAGGGGCTGCCTGGTGCCCAGCACAGGCTGACTGACTGTAAATCTTGCAAGTTCAAGGAGATGTGAGCTCAGTGACTGTAACTGAGAGATAACTGCTTTCCCACAGTGTGGCCTGAGTGTAGCTGTGCTGGGGAAGTGCATGCACAGCATGCCAAGGAAAGATCTTGACTGGAAGGGAAATTCTGTGGCCTTCCTTTAAGAGATGAAGTCCTGCCTTTTTTCCTTCTCCAATGACAAGACTTGGTTGAGACTGCATCTGTCTGTTCCTCTGCAGCAAAAGGAAAGTGAGAACAAGGTCCCGAGAAACAGGAGATTATTTGTGCCCAGGTCTGCAATCTCCAGTCTTTCAGTGTGTCAGCACCAGGTGTGAAAGGGAGGACATATCTGTGGCTGTGCAGGCCTCCTAGACACAAACTCCCCTCCCTTCTCTCTGTGAGCATGGACTGTAAAATGAAACCAGTGATGACCCCTCCGGCCTTATGTAGCTGACACATACGTGAGCACCGTGCTAGTGCCCTTTAGGGGCAGAGGTGGGGCTGACCTACATCATAGTAATCTGCCCTGTACAAATCTGCTGGGACAGCTTTGACAGATGTTCTACTACCAGAGATTTTCGTCAGGGAACACCAGGCTTGACTACTTTTCAGAAATGCTAGAATTTTAGAAAGTGAGTGGTTGAAAAACTGCTCATTTTCAAGCTCTGCAGGTAACTGTGGAAGTCAAGTGCCACTTCATGGAATGACAACACATCTAGTTACCGAAATAGTTTTTGATCTGTAGAAGAAATTTCCTCCAGCAATGAAGAGCTTCACTTCCACATGCAGATGTTCATCTGAGACCAGCAGCTCTAGCTTTGTGTCATGTATGTTTGTTGGCTCTTGGGGGGTTCATGTGTGGTGAGTCCTGCTCTGTCTCAGGGCTTGCAACGGGGCAGGTGAGACTGGTGGCCAGGAAAACATGGGCTCCTTTTCCAGAGCCTGTTGGGGATGTGGGAGTGGGGTAAGAGAGCAGGATGGGTCAAGCAAAGTGGGCTTAGGACAGCCTGGGAATCTCCCAAAACGGAGTGGGGAGCAGACAGGCAACTATCTCTGGGAGGGGACAGAGTTCCCTTCGGGATCAAGAGATCCCTGTGGATCCAGCTGTCCTCTCCTTTTAGCTGTCATCTTGAAACCAAGCTCTGAAGCCTACAAAAGGACACTGTAGGTGGAGGAGTGCTTCTTATTAAAGGCCTTTTATCTCTCTTCTGTCTTCCCAAATCTTTTTGCATTGTTGCTGTTATAAAAGGGAATTGTTTTAGACTGTAGTCTAAAAAAGCAGTCTTTTACATTTCAAAGCCCTTTGGATGTTCAGTTTAAAGCAGGTTAGTCCCAGTTTATGCAACAAACTTTCCAGTGAAGCCAGAATAGTTACACACCAGTTCTATATTTAAAAAATTGCAAAAAACCCTCAAAATTTAAAAGCTGGGAAAATTATATCCCTATCCACAGCCAGGTTAGGGGCAGCAGTGATTCCCCGTGGCTCTGCACTCTGGAGAGGTGCAGGGAGTAGTACATCTACAGAAGTATCTGCTTTCTAGGTGAGCACACATTTGCAGTCATTTTGGTCTGTGATTCTTCCATGTGGGAAGCAGTGAGCAGGTAAGCATCACCAGCTTGCCATCCTGTCTCCCTTCTTAGGTGACTCACTTTTGCTCTTGAACTGATGCCTGGAGTGTGTCAGGGGGCTCCCATACATCTCCTGCTTCTCACAGAGGGAAGCAAATGTTGCTTCAATGTTAATGAAATCACCACCCCCCTTTCTATCCTTTAAATATTCAGGCTTGACTTTCTGCCAGAGACCGTGCCTGCAGTGTGGATTTATTTAATGCAACACAGCCCCCATGTGGCACAAGGCTCTCAGTACATCTTAGGGCACTTGGTGCAGGATTTTTACCAGTGCAGATGCCACCTTAACATGGTATTTTTTTTTGAGAGTCCAGAATGCTCATTGAATTCGGTGAATGGCTGCATTTGAACACCATCAGAGAGAAACAGATAGCTTGCTGAAAGAAAAACTTCTTAATTTGTAATTTTTGTCACAAATACCTTTTTGCTAAACCCCAAACATAAACCATTTTTTTTGCTGCTTGTAGGACATGTCTTCTGAAGGAGAGTTTGTGGTTGTTTGTCCCCCCCATCACAAGATCTTTAAAAAGTGTTGAAGGTTCATCTTGTTCGTAGATGTTTCTTCTCCAAGTTATATTTTGGTGTCTGAACCTAATCCTTCTAATACATACTAATGTCTGCTAATATGCATGTAGGCATGCACAGAGACTTCTTCACAGCAGCATGTCCTTAGGAAGGCCTGGGCAGTCTTTCCTTTCTTTATGGTGGTATCATCAAGGCTTGACTAGCAGAGACAGCAAAAAAACCCATCTTTAACACACAGAGAGCACCCAGGGCATTTGGAGGACAACAAGCAGAAAGAAGTTTCTTTCTAGTGCTGCCTTGAAAATGTCCTGTAATTCTATGGCTCACCCTAGGTTTGATTATATTTTTTTTTCCAGACAGGCAAGCTTGACCCACATTATCCCAGAGTATGTGGGCACAGAGGAAATGTTCTGGACATCAAGTGGAACCCATTTAATGACTTTGTAATAGCTTCCTGTTCAGAAGATGCCACAGTAAGTTTACCACCTTTTACTCTGTCTTAGTAGCTGGCTAATGTGCTTTTTTGGAGAATGAAATTAAAGGAAACCAAAAGCTCATGGTTGAGATGGGAAAGCATGCATATACTTATTTAAGAAGTCAGGTAAGGGTAAGATTTCTTTCTTTCTCCTGAATTCAGACCTCTGTGATGCATTCCAGATGATATACCAAATCAATGTATTGAGGAAGATCTGTTTTGCAGGGGCTTGTGCCTTTTTTTTGGTGTGTTTGTGTGATAAAAACAAAATATGAGTTTAAAATAGAATGACTATTCAAGTTTAATCTCTATGAAACTCTTTACTTTAGAATAAAAGTTTCAACACAACATAGCCTGGACCAGCTCTTTCAGATTAATTTCCCACAGAGCAAGTTTGAGCTTGTTCCTGCACTCAGTTGCTCTGTAAAGTCACGCTGGATCAGATGTGGTGAGGAATATGCATCATGCACCCATTCTGCAGTGGGTGCTTTGGCTGAAGTTAGTATGGTTACGGTGCAGACACTATAGGAATTCAGGTGATGTTTGTAAGGGACAATTTAGCTCATATCTACCTACTGGAAGGTCACTTTCAAAAGGTCTTGTAAAAATGGTGATGTTGATGTCTTTGATAGTGAGGACATCTGACTAACTACCATGCTTTTTTCCAGAGATCCCATGTGTGATCCCATTGGGTTTATTCTCACTTTGTTATACAGCATCAGGGAGGTTTCTCCTGTCGTTTTCTCCAGCCCTGGCTTGGTTCACATGCTCTACCATTTTAGTTCTGCTAAAAAGTCACTCTTAATGAAAAGCTTTTCGGATTGTCTTTCTTGTTTAGTGACTTGTCTTTGCTTGTTTGGACACTCCTGTTTTTTCATAATGTTTCGAGAGGTATGGTATGGCATGGCATGGCTTACTTGTGGCAGCAGTGCACCACCTTGGCCACTCTTCTGAGCTTCATATGAGAAATGAACACAGTCTTCAAAACATCCCACTGCAGTTACAGAATCACAGAAGTGCTTTTGTTGAAGGGGAGGGTGGCTTCGTTCACCACCTCTCTAGGCAACCTGTTCTTGTTCTTCACTCCTCCCATGGGGAATTTTTTTCCTTTCCTTTTTTTCATTCCTTAATGACTGCTGTATCCTGTCTTCCTATCCTGCATTTCAAGAGGGAGCCTGGCTCTATTTTCTCAGTAGTCTTGTAAGTATTGAAGGCTTTTATCAGTTTGCCCAGAAGCTGTCTCTCCTCCGGACTGAGCAAGCCCATCTCCCCCAGCTTCTACTCACAGGGCAAGGTACTGCAGACTCCTGAGCATCCTGGTGGCCTGCCCTGGACTCACATTTTATCAGCATCTTTGTTGCACTGGAGGGTGCAAAACTGGATGAACTATCCCCAGCTTTCCTTTCCAGTTTTCTCCAGAAACTTGACACTGGATCATTCCTCAGACTAAAGAATGGAAACGCAGAGCATGTCACTTGTCTCAATACCAAAACTGTTCCAAGAAGTCTGTCTGTTTGTGACTGTGCTCTTTTTTTACTACTCTCCTATCCTCATCCCAGCACCAGGAAATGGTATCTCAGGGGTCCTCTGCACTGTGACATGGTGTAGGGATGTCTCCTCCCTGCCTGCTAAGTAGCAAGGGCAGCAGACTGTGTTTCTTGATGTGACTATCTTTCCTGACCCCTCATAGCTAGACTGTGGAGGTCACTTCATCCAAACCCTGCTCAAAGGAGGCCAGTTGAATTAGATTGCTCCAGGCCTTGTTCAGATGAGCTGGGAAGATCTCTAAGGCTACAGATTCTGTGGCCTCACTAGGTCCTTTTTCCAGATGTTAAGTATCCTTGGAAAATGGGATGCCTCTGATCTCCAGGCATTGCCCTACTGCCATATACATCCATTGCCTTTGATGCTTTCCTTGTGCATCTTCAAAGAATTTGACTCCGTCTTCTCTGTGCCTTCATGCTATGTAGTTGAAGGGCAGCCAGAGACTGAACAAATTCTTTTCTTTCCAGCTCTCCTCAGATTTGCTGTGCTACTCTCTCCTCATTTCATGTCTGCTGTTGGACTCATCCTGCAGCATCAGCATATTTCTTGACCTCGCCTGTACTGGAGAGCTCAGGTTGGACATACTGCTTGAGACATCTTCACAGTAACACTTCCTCTGTTTTAAGAGAAGTTTGAGAAGGGCTTTTTCAGGGTCACAGAGGTGTCTACCATTTCCACTGGGCTGGGCATGAGAGAAAAACTCTTCATTCTAGTCTGCTGTTAAAGGCCTGGTGCTGTCTTCCATTTCTGAGCATTAGCAAGCCACTGTTCTGGCTTGTGTACAAGGATGCATCTAATTGCTTACTGGGCTGGGCCTCCCTTTGAGGAAGGCCACAAGCTTCTGGGTAGATGATGGAAATTTCACTTCTCCCAGGTTTCTCAGAGGTTTCTTGACTGTTAACCAGCCTTTCTGGAGCCTGCCTTGGTAGTACCACTGTTACCAAAGAATCAGTGAAAGTAAAAACTCCTTAATGCTAACATTAAGAAGCAGACATTCTTTATTCAATCAGATGCATGAGGGGTATCTCCTCTGAAACACCCTGTATGCTGACTACAGAAGATACTATATTTTACATGCATAGTCACTGATTTTTACCTGAATAAACATACATATGATAATAAATTCCCTCAGATCAGTAGCACGTTTTCTCTCCCCTTTACACATGCATTCTTCTCGCCTGGGGATCTCTTTGGTGGTCCCTGGTGGTTGGTGACCCACAGAGTCATACTTGACTGTCCAGTGAACTGGTAAAAGTTGGCACAACTGGGCTGGTTGCTTTCCAGTTCTTCTTCTTAGAGAATAGGCATTGTGCAGTTCCATAGGCCAGGGGTTTTTGAAGAATAGACATTGTGTTAACCCACCAGGTGATGATGATTTTTCATCTGGCAGCACTACAGCAGTCTTTTGTGGTGCAGAGCAGGAGCGTCTAGAATGGTACTTTTCGGCATGTGAAGTACTGTATGTTCTCTGTGAACACTGAGTTCCAGTTCCCACTGCTGCTTCAGGCAGGCTTAGGACTGAGGCCAATGCAAATGGCTAGGGGCTGAGAGTTTGAGCTTATCCTCTTACCCCTTCTGCTCCTCTTGGCAAATCATCAGACATGAAGAGTTTAACTTGTAGAAGATCTGCTCCCCTCTGGCTGGAGGGGCGACTTTGTACCTTCTACTTCATTTTATCAGGTTTTCTTCAAGATGTAGCAGAGTAGACAGCTTGTTCATGCTTGGATTGTCCATGCTTGCCCTGCAGGCCTGAGTCCAAGACCTGTTTATTCTTCATGCTAAAGAACTGGCAATTTCTGCCATTTAATGCAGCCTGAGATTCCAGCCAAGTGCTTTTCTCTGCTTTTATCACCAACCATTTCACACCATGAGGAGAGGATGGTTCATTCTAGGCAGTTCTTGTCAACATGAACACAAGATATTTTTCTCTTTCCTAGTTTCTCAGCCCCATTCCTTTAGTGACAGCTGTGAAGCTGTAAAGGGTGATGTTTTCTCTAACTGCTGTAGAAGTTCATATGGATACTGCTGGACTCTCCAACTGTTCTGTTTCTGGTGGGCTAGATTTCTTAATAGGATAAACACTGCTGAGAAGAGTGCTTATGATGTTTTCCAGGAGGTCTCAGAATTTGGGTCCCCTTCTTATTTGTCTTAGAAAGGAGTCATCCTTATCAAGCAAACAGCAGGAGACATGGGCAGCTGTGGCTGATTTCCACAAACTATGTTCCAAAGAGCATTTTGTTTTTGCTTCAGGCTAAGACCTAGAAAAATTATGACAAGCATAGTAATTTTCATTGAGTCAAAGGGTTAATCATCTATTAGCATCCTAAATACTTGTGTTTCTAGGGTTAGTGTGAGAAAGACTCCTTTTATATCCTCATAGGTTCAGCCCCTCTTACTGGTTTCCTCTATTGTTTTCGTCCACCACAGGAGGACAGAGCATTTTTGTCTTCATGCAGCACCCTTTTAAAAAGACCCAGAGCTGTAGGTGGACATGTTACAGGACAACACCCTCTCAGTTCTGAGTGACTTCAGTGTGGTGCTGCCCAGTGTCTCTGCTCAGCTTTGAGGCCACCTGCATAGTGTTCTGTGTACCTTGACAACTGGCTGTGTCACTTGCAAAGTGTTCAGCACCGGCACAGCTTTCTGTGAGGCAAACATTGCTGTAGCTGTCACCTGACCAGAGGAATTCTCAGTTCTTTTGCCAGGTGACATTGAATGGATCCTTAGGAACAGGGTGAAGAGGGCCAGGAGAGCAGGACAGGATTGAGCTTGGATTAATCACTGCAATAATATCATAGAATCATAGCATTATAATACCTTTTGGGACTCAGATTTGCTGGCTCCTGCTCACAAGGTCTGCAAGATCAGTGGTTTACTTCTTCCCCTTGGGAATAACTTTTCATAATTGTACTGTCAGCCAGGTCTAAGGGATGGATTGTCAACTTAAAAAAAGCCCTGGTAGGACAGCTGTCTAAAGATAGAAGGTAAAGAGGTGTCTTCAGGTCCACAGAAGAGTAAAGATACAAATGACAAGGACAGGCATTCAAGAACGCCAGGTACATTCCTATTCATTACAAAGGGAATAATGATTCTAAGGCAGTAATAGCTATTGGTAAATTCCAAATTAGCTTCTTCTCAGGAATCTCACTAAGACCCATCCTGTGCCATTCAGGTTAAAATCTGGGACATCCCCAGTCAGTTGCTGAAAAGAAACATTACCACTCCGAAGAAAGAACTTATTGGGCACGCTCGAAGAGTCGGTCTGATTGAATGGCATCCCACAGCTGATAACATCCTCTTCAGCTCTGGCTATGACTACAAGGTGGGTCTATGCTCCTGGGACACCCTGTTTGGCTGGGTGCTTTGAAGTTAGTTGTAATTTCAAGCTGTAAGATGGTACTAAAGAGTTTGGAAGCTTTCTTCAGGGGGAAATTTCATGGTGATCCAAAGGCAAAAGCATATTGCTACAAGTTCAGAAGGACTGTCTTAATTTTCCAGTGTTCTTCAGTCTACTTTGCACTTCTCATTTACTGAATTGGATACAGTATGCAATACTATCCATTTTTGTTTGTGCTAGTGCAAATATCTGCACTAATGCTCTCTATTTCTACATATAAAATGTGGTTGAAAGGAAATTAAAATATTGGATGTTCTTAGCTGACACTGATACATTGCTGTTAGTATCATGAATTATTTTAAGTGCTGGAGAACAATCACTTATAAGACCTATACATGTAGAGAAAAGATGAAGAAGTGAATAGAGTACATAAAATGTGTGAGGCAGCAAAGGGCTGATATTTTTTATTGATTTTCCTCCAGATAATGATCTGGAACCTTGATGTCGACGACACTGTTCTTTCAAAGCCAGTGAAGATTCTTGATGTTCACAAAGATGTGGTCCTCTCCATGTCTTTCAATACAGATGGTAGTCTTCTTGCTACTGCTTGCAGGGACAGAAAGATACGTGTGATAGACCCTCGTGCTGGAACAGTCCTGCAGGTAGGTTGGTGTGCCGGTTTAGACATAAATCCAGGAGGAAACTACCCAAAAAGGGTGTCTCTGTCTCCCTTGCCTGCTAGGCAGCAGGTCCTGCAGCCTCTCCCCCACGGGTTTGGGAAAAGAATTTCTCAAA
>VZRX01015741.1:101882-131782 GCA_013398075.1 Notiomystis cincta | reverse complement strand
AGGCAGATCTCAGTCCCTCTCCAGCTGAAAGCCGAAAGGTTGAGAGTAAAACCTCCCTCCTCTGCTACTAGCAGAGGAAAAAAAGTCTCAAGCTGGATAAAAATCTGTAAACATTCTGGCTGCAAAGTCAAGTGAGCTGCTTTGAAGAGTTCTCCCGGCTGCAGTGTAAAGGTACAAAAAATTTCAAGCAGGTGATGGGGATTGTCACAGAATCACCCCAAGACAGTTGGATTCAGAGGTGTGTGGTCCATCTAATCTTAGGTCTTGGAGTGCTTCCTCTCCTGGGTAGCTTCATTGCCATAAAAGATGATGCATCTGTGCCCTGCATTGCCAAAGGCACTATATGGTGCTGTTGCCTTCTACTTTCCGTGGAACACATGCTGTCATTGTTGAAAACAGGGATTTTGCATCTTAATGCCATGTTTCTTGGTCCCTGAAACCTTACTTGGATTGTATTGTTTTCATTGGTACCTCCTGCAGCCCTCTGAGGGACATCGTGGGAGGGAATGTAGAGATCAGGTGGACAGGTGGATGCAAGTGTACATTTGTCCAAATGATCAGGGTTGTCCTTGTTGTCTGGATTTTGTTGGCTAGGTGAAGCTGGCTGCATTTTGTAGCTATTTGCACAGGTTTGTGTACAGAGAATAGTGTAGGCAGAAAGTCTTGCCTGCAGGACTAGAGACTGCTGTCTTGCAAATATGTGAATCAATAGTTAGGGAGGTAAGATTGGCTCAGCTGGTCAGAGCAGGGTGCTGATAACACCAGGATTGTGGGTTTAATTCCCATTTGGGCCATTCACTTAAGAGTTGGACTTGATCCTTGTGTGTCCCTTTCAACTCAGAATATTCTATGATCTGTGATTGGTCTTCTGGGAATCATCCTGAAGAGTTTAGGCCACTTTTTTCAGAAGCCTGCGAAGTCCCGCTCACTGTAGTTCAGCTGGGCTGAGCAGATCTTTCAGATGTGAGTGAATGAGAATTGTCATGTAACATGAAATGTAGCTGTGCAGCAGATGTTGTCTTACTCATGCAATGTCCTTTCTCTTCTACAGGAAGGAAGCTACAAGTCTCACAGAGTCAATAAAGTCCTATTCCTTGGAAATATGAAAAAGCTGTTCTCTACTGGAACGTCTTGGTGGAATAATAGGCAAATTGCATTATGGGATCAAGTGAGTTGGACCAAAAATCTTAACCATACCAGCTTCAGTTTTCTCTCTTTTGCTGTCGCTTTAACTTTCCACCTGCCACATACACAAGAATTGATTTATCAGAGCAATTCAGAAGTGATCTGTCAGACTCCTGAGGGGTGATAGGTCTTACTGCTGTGAGAGCTAACTGAGTTTCTGGAGAAGTTTTCAACATAGAAACCTAAGAGAACAAAGAGAATGCTGTGCCTATGTTCTGGTTTTGGCTGGGATAGAATTAATTTTCTTCTTAGTCGGTGGCACAAGGTTGTGTTTTGGATTTAGTATTGAAAGCACACTGACATTTGGGGTGTTGCAAAGTAGTGCTTACCCTAAGTCAAAGACTTTTCAGTGTCTCATGCTCTGCCAGTGTGCAGGTGCACGAGAAACCGGGAGGGAGGATATCCAGGACAGCTGATCTGAACTGGCCAAAGGGATATTGTATACCCTAGAACGTCATGCTCATCTGGGGGGAATTGGCCAGGAGCCATGGATTGCTACTCAGGGACTGGTTGGGCATTGGTCAGCGAGTGGTGAGTGGTTGTGTTGTGCATCACTTATTTTTCTTGAGTTTTATTACTCTCTCTCCCTTTTCTTTTCATTACAATTATTATTGTTCTATATTTTGCTTTTTTTTCAATTACTGAACTGTTCTTATCTCAACCATGGGCTTACTTTTTTCTGATTCTCTTCCCCATTCCACAAAGGGGAAGTGAGCAAATGGCTGCATGGTACTTAGTTGCTGACTGAGGTCACCACAACAGCCCACTACAAGAAGAAATTGCTTAAAGGACCTGTGTGTGGTTACTGTAGCTCTGACTTAACCTGGCTCTTACTGGTCTTACTGGCAAACTGGTCCTGGTGCTGGAAACAGAAATGAGCTCTAGACACAGCCTACTCAAATGAAGAAAAGTATGTCGGGTGTTTTGATTTCTGATGATTCCTGATGGTAGAGTACTGAGGTAGTGCTTAATTGGTCATTTCTGAGACATGATCTCCTGTCAGGATGGCTGCTAGCCTTATGAAACTCTGCTCTCATCTACCCTTTCATATGCAGTGAGATGTTTTTACTTTGTCAGCATCTAAATATGTCCCTCTGCATCAACCACCATGCAGCACAATCTTTTGTCTCTTTGTGATGCTGTCATTCTTTGTTACCAGACAAAGCTGGTAGACCAGGCCTATGATTTGCTATGTTTTGGCTATGTTTGGACATGGCTTCTTTGCACATGTGAGAGGCAAAGCACTGTGCTGCTGTCTAAAGGCTTTCCACAATGCTAAGCAGGGCTGTGACACGTCACAGGTGTCACGTCAGGGTTTCACATGCTTGGTTTGAGAACACAGTGGGAAGATCTGTGAGGAAAGGTATGTAAAGCCTCCTTAGGAACAGGGATTGGCACAGGGCCTGCCCAGCAGACCTCTTTCTCAGGTTCACACCCATCTTTGCATCTAACAGAAGCTCTGGCTTCCTGCAGCCTGCCACTGGTCAGTTCTGCAGGAGAAAATGTGTATTAACCCTATGCCAAATACATTTTTATGTGAGAATCACCACATGAACAGCTGTGGGACACCACAGTCTGCCCTGTTGCTCCTCCCAAAATCACTCCTTCAGCAGTGTAGGGATAGCTTTGTACAGGACCTGACAGCTTTGCATATGGAGTGGTGTGCTGTGTCCTCCCTCCTACGTGGCTTACGTGCAAAAGGCCAGTGGGAGGTTCTGTCCTTGCAACAGGCAGCTCCCCACTGTGCAGGGCTGAAACTGCTTGGCTGATGCAGACTGCTCTTGTGGGTGGTGCACTATTGTGGAGGTATTGCCTTGACTAGAGGTTTTGAGAGAGCATGAGTAAAATTCAGTGTGAATTTTATACCAGAGATGCAGGTGTACCCTGAAGGCCCCTTCATCTCCTGGGGTCTGGCCCACCTAGAGGCAGGCAATGTTTCTTACTATATCCACCCTGAAATGCCATTAGATACCTGAGGTGTTACAGTGGTGGGAACTGATGTCCTGCCCTCAGTCAAGGCCTGGGACAGAGCACCCATTTCCCACCCACAGAGCTTTGCAGCAGTCTGTGCATGGCCCCCTGCTCAGGGCTGTGGGTCATTACAGAGCTTTGTTCACATGCCACTGCCAGGTGGGGTTCAGGTGAGGTGTCCTGGACTCACAGGTGATTGCAGCTGACTCTTTTTCCTGTGTCCTGCCTAGAATGACCTTTCTGTGCCTTTACTGGAGGAGGATCTGGATGGCTCCTCAGGACTACTGTTTCCCATCTATGACTCTGACACACACATGCTGTATGTGGTGGGAAAGGTGAGTGCTTCCCACATCAGCAAGTGCAGCAGGCCTGTTTGATTCTGCTCTCAGCCTGTTTTGCAACTGACTGAAGTCAAAGATGCTCCTGAAGCATGTTAACCTAAGGACATGAATGGATGGGATGGGGCCAGAGAGTGCTTCAGCATCAAGTTGTATTTATCATGTTTACAGATGTACCATGTTTATTGTGAGAGGTACACAGCTGGGTCCTAACCTTCCCATGTAGGAATTTGAGGGTAAACATTTTGTTCATTGTTGATTCTGCATGGCTTCTTGGGGCCAGGAGTTCTTCTCAGACTGTCATGCTGAACAGCAGAGTCTGGCTGATGTTGATTTTTTTTGCCTTTAGGGTGATGGAAACATACGGTACTATGAGATAAACCCTGAGAAACCATACCTGAACTACCTGATGGAATATCGTTCTCACTTACCACAGAAGGGAATTGGTGAGTGGCAGAATGTCTAATGTTACAAGAGGATTGTGGCTTCTTTATTTTAGAGGCTGCTGGAGTCTAGAGCTACCCAAAATACCATTTAGAAAAGACAGTGTGTCAGATTCCTCCACACAGGGTTACAGCTCACCCGTATATGACCCGTATATGTTAAGGGGCAGAGCTTGGAAGGAGCCTTTCTGACCAGCAGAGCATGGGCTGGGCAGTTTTACCAGCCATTGCTGCATCTCCTCTCACACACCTGGTCAAGGTGGAAAGGAGGATAGTCTGGATTTAAAGGTGGAGAATGCTCCTTGCCATTTGTCAATCTGCTTCAAGATTTTTTCATTGAACACTATTTCCACACTGTGATTTTGTTCCCACTCTGTGATTTCTCTGGTAACAGATGCTTCACATCTTAATGCCTTCAGTCTTTATTGCTTGTCTACCTCCTCTTTTGTTGACATGTCCAATTTAGAAATAGATCTACTGTGATTAGGTCACCTTTCCTCCCTTGGAGACCCTTGCTTAGTAACCTGTCTGTGTACTACCCACTGTTTTACTAATTCAAGCCACAGAATTTAGCTTTCAGCCCTCAGACCTTATTGTTAGCCATTTCTTGAACCTTCTCTGGTCTACTCTGTAAGTCATTTTCCTCTACAGATTGACATGTTTCTAGGATCATTAACACCCCTCCACACTACCAGTGGACACTCCTGCTCTTAGAGGACATTGGGACAGCTGTTTGGCAGCACTGAATTTTGTGCCTGCAGGTTGCCTTCAAAAAAATTTAAAAGGAATATATTATTTAAAACTTAACTGTAAGGATCTCTTCATTATTCAGTTTTTGTAATCCTTCTAGTGCAACATCCTTATTTCTCATTGTCATAGTCTCTTTAAAAATCATTTCATGAAAAGGAAGTGTACAAGTGTTTTTAAAAGGCCTAAGTGAATCATGTCTACTTCCCTAACCCGCTTTGTTCAGCTGATCAAGTGTACTGCTGAGGTTATTGCACAAAACTTCCTTTTCAATATTACCAAATAAAAATACTGTGTGGGGGAGTGGATTTTAGATTCACTTTTAGATGAATGCATAATGTAAGGAGCAACGGGCCTTCACATAGAATCTACTGCTTAATGAAGTCACTGGGTATTAGTAGGAAACAAAGCTTGTGTGCCATGAAGCAAGGCCTGCAAGCATAGGGAATCTCTTGTTTAGGGGAATTGATGTGGATATAGCTTTGGACTGCACAAGCTAATGGGAGAGAAACCCTGAGGTTATCTGGTACTTAGAGACCTTGTGTGGCTTAGCCAATCCCTCAAACACAAATAGACAGAATAGATAGATTCACACCCTTCTCATACTCATTTCTGTTTTGGGACAGCTTTGGGGGATGATACTAAGATATCTCAGCCATATATATCTATTCTGGTGGTGGTTAGATGTCCTGAAAGCCCTTCCTAGTGAACCTAATACTCAAATCCTGTGGCATCATCTGCCAGTTCTGTTCTGTTCTGGTCCCTCTATTTGGAGCCCATTAGAATGAATAAGGAACAGGAGTTTTAGCATGAAAACCACACAACCTGTATGTAACAACATGGTCAACAACAGAAAAAACAATTATTTAGCCTTGCCATTTGTGGCACTGAGCCAGTTTTGGATGCAGACTTCAAATCATGCTGATGTGGTGCTCATGCTATGACTTCTTTCACTGTTTGATGGCTCTTTTCCCATGACTGATGACATTAACTTTCTAAAAGAGATTTATACTCCATTTATTTCATGCTCTTCCCCCAGGAATGATGCCAAAAAGAGGTCTTGATGTGGCAGCTTGTGAAGTTTTCCGTTTCTACAAACTGATTCCGACTAAAAGCCTGATTGAGCCCATCTCCATGATTGTGCCTCGACGGGTAAGTCAGCCTCAGGTCATATTCATACCTGAGGCAAATATCAGTGGAAAAATGAGGACACTGCCTCCTCTCTGTGACTCGTGGGGGCAGAGTAGGTAGAACAAGAGATTTTCTCTCTCCTGGCACGAGGGACATAGCTGGCCAGTTTCTGGGGCAGCCCTGCCAAGGAACCCTATCTGGGTAAATCAAGAGTTACTCAAGAGTTAGGTCTCTATTTCATGTCTGACTTTCCAAGACATGCTGCCAGTTCTGCTAACTGTCTATAAACTTCTTCAACAGAATCTGTTTGACATAATGACAAGAGAGGAAGAGGGGTTGGAGCTGATGTTGGGTGGCATAAAAATCTCCTTGTGGAAGGAAGAAGAATCACCTTGGCAGAACAGGCATGAATTCATGGGTCTCTAGCCCTTGGGTAGAGTTGTGTTACAGACAGGTGTTCTGCAGCATGTAAAGCACAACCCATTGCACTGAGGGTGATGTAGAGCTAAGTCTCAGAGCTGGTGTCATTAGAGAAAGAAACAGGCCTTGAATCTGTAGCTAGCCAAGGTAGCTCTGGTGTGAGCACAGGTATGTAGGAAATGTCAGTACTGTGCTCTCTACTTCCAGAAAGTAGCATATGAAAAGAAGGTATGAGTTCTTGAATTCAGAGACACAGCAGAACTAATGCTCATTGCAACTCCCAACCAGGCATGTTCCTCCAGCTTTATCTCCTTGGCCAGTTTCTGTCAGCTGACAATCAGCTGATACTTTGTGACTTGTCCATCCTTTGTATCCACGTATTCATCCTCAGGAGCATGATTTCATGGATTCTTCAGTTAGCCTGTGTCAACCTCCCCCCATCTGAAGACCTTACTGGCACAAATTAAATTAGGCCTTCAGATGCAATTCTTCTGACTTGGGGTGAGAAGCAGAGAGGTTCACAGCAGGTGAAAAGACTTTTTGTCCGTGCTGGTGAGTGCTCATGACACTCACTGTGCTGAAGGGGAATAAATTAATTTCTCTGCCACAATCCAGTAAGACCTCTTTAAGCCAAAATCTCACTGACATAGTTACTCTGGACTTCTGTTTGCTCCCAGTCGGAATCATACCAGGAAGACATCTACCCCTTGACTGCAGCAGCCCAGCCGGCACTGACAGCACAGGAATGGCTGAACGGGATTAACAAAGGTCAGCACATGGAGAGCTCCCCAGCCCTTCAGCTCCCCAGGGCTTGGGTAAGCTGCTGCCAGCCCTCTGGCCTGTTACCTGCCAGAGAAAGAGGACAGAAGGAAAAGGAGACACATAATAAATATGGCTGGAAGCTAAAATAACTTGGCGGTTGTGAGTTCTGGAAGCTGCTCCGGTTAAGTCCCTCCATGTTTATCTCTGCAGGTTGTTTGAATGAACTCCTTACAGCTGATTTCTGGGTATGGCTTGTGAGTGCTCATTTGTTTTCTCCCTCCCTAGGGCCTCTCTTGGTATCCTTGAGACCAGGCTCTGGAGCTGTGAATTCCGTACCACAGTTTCTTGAGCCAGAGCCAATCATGAAAGCTACTGACCTGAGCCAGAAACAGGGAGGGGGAGGAAGGATACCACTGGAGGGCATGCAGAAGCCAAGAGAGATCAAAGATGGCATAAAAAAGCTGAAAGGGGAAGAGGAACTGCCAAAAAATGAGCGAATGTGCCTCTCCAATGGCTTTGACATATTTGAGTGTCCACCACCAAAAACTGAAAATGAGGTATGAATGTCTGGGGTGAAGTGTTGGGGTCATGGGGAGGCCTAAAGCCAGATGACAAAAGGATGCCTTTCACATGGTGGCTCCCTGAAATAAACCCTCCCTGAAATGAGCCACGGCTGGGCAGAGGAGGGAAGGAAAAACAAAGGCTAAGGAAGGCTTCATGGGTGAGGTAAAGACCTGGGAGAAACACTTCAAGGGCAACTTAAGATTGCAAAGTGAATTTATTACTAACACAATCAGAGGAGGATAATGAGAATTAAAATAAGCCCTTAAAACACCTTCTCTCCCCAGCCCCTCCCTCCTTCCCACCGACAGCGCAGGCAGACGGGGCAGGGGGGTTTGGTCAGTCCATCACTGAGATTTTCTTCCTCTGCTCTGGGAGAGGAGTCCATCCCCTGTGAGCCTGTGGGGTCCCTTCCACGGGAGACACTTCTGTGGGAACTTCTCTGGCGTGGGGCCGCGCTCAGGAGCTGCAGCCAAAGGGCACCTGCAGCTCCGTGAGCTCCCCCACGGGCACACAGCCCTCCCAAAACTGCTGAAATGTGAGCTCCCCCACGGGCACACAGCCCTCCCAAAACTGCTGAAATGTGAGCTCCCCCACGGGCACACAACCCTCCCAAAACTGCTGAAATGTGAGCTCCCCCACGGGCACACAGCCCTCCCAAAACTGCTGCATGGGGCCTGGGGCTCTCCTTCCATGGGGTGCATCCTCCAAGGACAGGCTGCTCCAGCCTGGGAGCAGGGCCCTCTCTCTCCTCTGGGTCTCCCACTGGATCACAGCCTCCCCAGGCATCCACCTGCCCTGGCATGGGCACCTCCTCCATGTGCTGTGGGTGGATCTCTGCACTCCCTGTGGATCCCCATGGTCTATGGGTGGATCTCTGCACTCCCTGTGGATCCCCAGGGGCTGTGGGTGGATCTCTGCACTCCCTGTGGATCCCCAGGGGCTGTGGGTGGATCTCTGCACTCCCTGTGGATCCCCAGGGGCTGTGGGTGGATCTCTGCACTCCCTGTGGATCCCCAGGGGCTGCAGGGGCACAGCTGCTTCACCATGGGCTGCACCACAGCCTGCAGAGGAATCTCAGCTCTGGCACCTGGAGCACCTCCTGCCCCTCCTTCTCCACTGACCTTGGTGTCTCCATGTTGTTTCCCTCACATGTTCTCACCTCCTCCCCTTCTCTGACTAGAGGCAAGACCTTCGTGACTTTGTTTTGATTTCCTTCTTAAATCTGTCATCACAGAGGTGTTACAAACCTCTCTCACTGACCCAGTTTTGGCCAGCAGTGTGTCCATCTTCAGAGCCATCAAGGATTGGTTCTGCTGGACATGGAGGAAGCTTCCAGCAGCTTCCCACAGGAGCTATCTGTGGCCCCCCTGCTACTGCAAACCAGGCTGTGCTAAACCAATACACCTGTTCTGAGGTCCCCTTTCATCCCTGCAAGATTTTAGCATCTGCACCTTCATAGGGTATGAATTTCCATATCTGAATTTCCCTGTGGTGTGAAAAAGGATATTTTTCTATATGTTTCTGAGCTGGCACCCCAAGGTTACAGAAGCAGCTTTTGCAGAGCTGGGTACTCTGCTGCATGCGCAGTGAAAGACTAGGCTAGTCCCAACTGGAAGAAGAAAAAGGACTTGCCCAAGGTCAGGGAAGGAGATGTGGCAGACTCAGGAATTCAGACTCCAAATACTTTCTATGAAACACCTTCAGTCACAGCCCAATCTAGTGGACAGCAGGAGCACTGTCTGTTGGTTGAAGGCCTCATACTTAGACGTTTCTCTAAGAAATGATGTGACAGCTCTGGTGTCATTGAGCCTGTGTTTTCTTAGTGTAAAGTAAGTAACGTGTGTTTTCTTACAGCTTTTGCAGATGTATTACCGGCAACAGGAAGAAATCCGTCGACTACGTGAGTTGTTAAACCAGAGAGATATCCAAATTAAACAGCTGGAGCTGCAGATCAGAAACCTCCCGACGGACACAGGCAATTACTGAGGTTGCTGGCCTGCAGCTCTTTGTACCCCTGGAAACAGGGGGAGACTCCAGTTCCTGCAGATAACTCCTCCTAGGTTTTTTACTGGGAGTAAAATTGATATTTCAGGCAGCATGGACTTCCCTGGCTTGTGGTGGTCACATTTCCCTAATCATCACCAGACAGTTTTTGATGGATTTGCTGCACTTCTTCAGGCTCCCCTTGCTTGCCTGCTCACCAATGTCAGAAGCTTATGTGTTAATGCTAGTGAGAGACTTTGGAAAATCTTGCTCTTCTGGTCCTGGAGAAGCTACATGTTAACCTCTAGGAATGACCTGTTTTGCTGTTTTGCTGCCTCTCCACATGACAGGAGAATGGGAGAGTGAAGTCAGCTGCCAGCTTCTTTTCTCACCCTGGGGCACAGCCATGTGGCTCCTGTGGCTGCTGTCCCCTTGCCCACGGAGTTCACTCTGCTGAGCCTCAGAGGCACCTTTAGCTCCAAAGTGATCCTTATGCACCCCTCTCACCTCACAGCTTGGCCCTGCCCCAAGTGGTTCGGGAGAGCTGTGGCTGCCCTGACCTGGTGCTGGGGATAGTCCCGCTCTGAGTGGGAGGCTGCACTGGGGGTGCCAAGGGCCAGCATTTTTGTGATAGGTAAAAGAGAGTCGGTGTTGGAGGTCCTGCTTTAAAAAGGTGAGGGCTAGTGCTCACCAGAGAAGCTGAAGAGTCTCTGTGTCCTCTGAGTCAGTGGCCTTCTTTCCCTCCTTCTGCCAAAGACCAGCTGCAGTCAACTGGGGGTCATCAGAGGGGGCAGCGCTTAAAGCTGCACAGCGTTGACAGTAGGGGAATTTGCTAAGAGGATTTAAAAGGATGAGTGTGGGGAGTTGGACCCCCAACCCACTGCAGGCATTTCAGCAATGGTGCTAGAAGTGTTGAGTCAACCACAGTAAGATCACAGGGCCGTGGCCAGTCATGAACAGCCCTCCAGGGTTGCTGGAGTATCACTTGTCCTTAATGCCTGCAGCTGCTGCTTCCTTAGCTCCCAGGTGTCAGCACCTTGTCCCATTCCTGTAGCCATCTACAGCTGCAGGTTCCCTCTTGCCAGCTGTGTTGTCCAGCCCCCTGAATCCTTCCAGGCTGCTCAGCCTTCCTGAGCCCTGTGGCCACACTGATCTGTGCCCTTCAGCACCGGATCTCTGGCTTGATGCTGGATTTTATGGAGATGTCTTAAACCCAGGCAGAGCAAGCAAACACTGTTTAGCTTGTAACTGTGAACCTCTGTTGTGGCACATAAAAATCACAGAATCAGCTAAGTCTGGGGGATATGTCTAGGACACATTCTTGTCACCAGATATGTTTTATTGGCTGCATTTTATTTTGCTTATTTTTTCATACAAAATAAATTATTTAAATTATTTCCAAGTTAAAGTAATTTTTCCAGGGGATTTTTACATCCTCTTGAGGACTGTTTCTTTGTTATTCTATGACTGACTAGCATAGAGAATGGTTTGCCACTGTGGTTCTTATCCTAGCATTGTGTTGATTTCAGCATTTATGAAAAAGAAATGCTTTCATTTAGGCTTTGGTGAGACTATTTAATCAAAACTCCTCTTTTGGACAGTATGCCTGTAAAAGCGTGGACTGTGAAATGTATTTAAATTTGAAGCTTAACTGCAACCACTAATCTTTCATGGAAAAAACCTCGAGGAAATGGAGTTATGTGTTCATGATCTGTGCCTAAAAAGTCTTGAGTGATCATTTTAACAGTTTCTAAAACTCCTAAAAGCTTTGTAAAAAACTGTTGAACATGGGGATAAAAACCAAATCTGTGCAATGAAAAGCAAATATAACTGAATAATAAATATATTTAGAGTTTTACTTTTTAATACGTACAAGATTGTTGTTTTATTATTGTATTGTTGAAGTGACTGAAACTTAGGCTGAATCAAGGCCAAAAAGGAGTGTCACCTGCTGTCTCTTTCGCTTATGCCAAGCTGTGGCCTTACATTAGTAGGTGGGCTGTACGCAGTGCTATGCAGATGGCCCTGTCTTTTTGCATCTTTCCAGTTGCCCCTGTTGCCACAAAGGGGTGGCCATTTCGCACTGTTCTGTGCTGAATTGCAGTGTGTGTTGTCTTCAGTAAACTCTGTCTTGCTGGGGATGCATTCTGTGCGGTGAGGTGTTTGCTGCTGTCTTGCAGTCCTGGCTCTTCTCTTGGGCAGTGCACTTGGACCAGGCTCTTTTAGATATTCTACATGAGGAGGGTTTAATGTGTTACTACCAAATTTACTTATTTGAAGATGGTATTTTGATTTAGGCAGAATGAAGCAGCATGGACAATATAAACGCAATACAGCAGCTGCAACCTCCAGCTAGATCACAATACAAACAAAATTCCCGTTAGGCCCACTGTCATAATGCTGAATATCTCCAACCACCGGGAAAAAATGTGTGGGCTGAAGCCAGCTCAAGTCTGTAGCTGTCTTTAAAGCTCATTTTGTTGTTTTTGTTTTGCTTTGTTTTGTTTTGATTCCCATGGGCACGGTAGCTGTGGTGAAAATCTGCAGAACCATCGCTGGTGCTCGTATCCTTTGAGCTGTCTTTCACTGTAGCAGTTTGTTGATCTGTTACAGCTTTGGGTATGGAAATGGTCATGGCTGCATTCAAGATGTTATTTTTAATGTTTTTTGGTAGCATATTTTAGGCCAGTGTAAGGAGAAAAAATGGTGGAAATTTTCAGAAGAAGACTGTGCTGGCAACTTTGTGCACCTGCCGTGTCATCAGGACACTGTGACCTCCTGGCCTCCTGGTCTTGGAAGGAACCCTGTGCTCGTGAGAGTGTCTGGGCAGACACTGTGTCCCACCTCAGGGGCCAGTACAGTCTCACAGCTTTGAGCAAAGCTTGGAAAAAGGCAGCAGCAGACAGATTAGTGTGGGAGGCAGAGGAAGAGCCTGCAGCGCCTTTGTGACTCTGGTGTTACGGCTGTTTAACCTCAAAGACAGGAAAACACAGCCCTGCAGTGTTGGCTTGCCTGCTGGGTTTAGAGCCACAACACTTCACATCTTCACCCTCTACTCCAGGCCAGCTGCAGAATAAAACCTAGACAATAGTTGTCATTCTCATTTTGTTTCTCATCTTGGAAGGCTGTACCCTTGGTGTGCCCAAGGAGCTGCAAGCAGAAGAGAAATTGGAGATGATACCCCCTCATTTACCCTGCAGTGGGAAGCAGCAGGTCACCCTTGTGGGTCTTGGGCTGCGTGGCTGCGAGCTGCAGGGTGAGCACGGAAATGAAGTTGCAGTATCAGGAATTGCCTCTTGGACCTGCTGCAGCACCATTTCAGAGCAGGATCTCTGAGCCTGTGCTGGAGCCACTGCAGTCTGTCTGCAACTTGTCTGTGCTGGGGAGCCCACGACTGCACTTGGCACTCCTCACGTAGCCTCACCAGCACTGAGGGTGGAGGAAGGACAAATTCCCCTGAGTTGCTCTTAATGCACTTCTAAATACAGCTAAGGATACTGCTGGTCATTTTTGCAGCAAGCCACTGTTGCTGGCTCAGACTTGGCTCACTGTCCAGCAGGACCTCACAGAACTTCTCTACAAAGCTGCTTGTCAGCTTCATGAGTCCCCATGTGGGACTCCATGTGCTGGAGCATGGAGCTACTCTTCCTCAGGTGCAGGAAGTGCCCTTGCTGTGCTTCATCGCATTCCTCCCTTTCCAGCTCTGCATTTCTCCTGTCGAGGTTCCCCCAAAGTGCAGCACAGCTATCTGCTGCACCTTTCACTCCTACTTTTATATGGTCTCCAAACTTGCTTGAGTCTGCACTGTCCCATCCTGCAGGTCACTAAGGGAGGCATCCAACGGCTTTGGATTTGTTTTGTAAACAGTTTTTGGTTTCCTGCTCAGAAATCCAAACTGACTACTCCTGAGCACCTTCTGATTCTTCATGCCTTTGGAAATGCTCTCCAGGAGGATTTTTTCCAACATCTTCCAAAGGTTTGCATGTAGTTCATTCATCTTCTTCCTTACATGGTTAGAAGGCAGGGCTGAGTCAGCCATTTGTCACTTTTCCCTCTCACCTCCACTTGTCAGAGAACACTTAGGGTGGCCTCAGCACGCTTGGGTCAAACCCATCTGGCTCCACAAACCTGTGTACATACAGTGTGTGGAAGTATACATTAACCTGATCCTTCCAGTTTTGATCCTCCCTAATCTGGTATATAGCAGGTACTTACTTATCTACCTCAATAATATCTGTTTTTCTCTGCCAGCTTTCCCTCTCCTTGGAATCTGGTTATGTTCTTCAGATTCTCGCTATGGCTGCCGTGCTCGTGGGAATCAGAAGTCTGCTGGGAGCAGCACTGTGCAGCCAGTGGTTCACACACAGTTTCTGCTGAGTCCTCTTTGGGCACAATGGAGAAAAACACTTGGGTGTCTGTGCTCTTCAGCAGCGCCCCTCAAGCCTGATGGTTGCACTTGATAATTCTCAGGTCACCCCTGGAGATGTCTTTGGTACACATGTGAAAAGGCAGCACTGTACAGTAGAAAGCCAGATGAGCCATGGTAGCCTCTGCACAACATTCCCCACACAAGCAGTAAACCTCCCTAAATGATAAATCAGTAGATAAGGGGCTTCTGACCCCTCTAGGGGACAGCAGTGTCCTCTACCTACCACTTGTCACTTCCTCCCAATTGTTTTAAGTGGCTCACATGTACATAGGAAACCCTTTTCTGTTGGTCCTGACAAGGCTGGGTCTGAGACTACATGGGTAGAGCTACCACACTTAAAATTCTGCACTTCTGGGCTACTGGCAACTGCTGCTTCTGTCAGCAAAGTAATCTCTCCTGAGTAAAATCTTTGTGCAGAACTAGGGGAAAAAAGTTTCTGAGTTTAATTTTCTGTGTCACAGCATGGCAAGCATTATGTCCAGTTCTCTCCAAATCCTTGTTTCTGAAAAAATGATGCACAATAATCTGTTTAAGCAAGTTCTTAAAATGAATGCATATACAAATGAAGATTGTTTCCTCTTCTGATTGTCTCTTCTCTTGTTTTTGCATGTTTTATCTTCACTAGAAATTTGCACATCCCATAACTCTGATCCAACCATAAACACCCCCTTAGGATTCTCAGAGGAAAGGGCTTAATAGCAGAAGGAGTTATCCATGTTTTTTGTCTTTCTCAGTGCTTAGCCATCAGATATGGCACACATATGTGAGGGGCATTAGAAGTGGATAGAGGCAGCATAATTTTATTTCCTTTAACAGTAGAGAGCTTGGGCCTTCATCTGCTTTAAATGTTGCCTCATATTCTTTCCTCTGTATTAGAGTGAGTGACTGGGCTTCTGACTACCAAGCTCTTCTGCTTTGTGTTGGATTTGACTCATTGTATTTTCACCATCTTGACTCCCATGGATATATTTGATCAGATCATGCAAGGTCTATGGGAAAATACATCAGTACCTTACCTCAGCTTCAGGTCTGTGTGTTTTACATGCCAAAGTTAAATCTTTGCACTGATTCTGTATCTCTGCAGGACTTGATGTGAGCAAATTTGAGTAAGGAACAAAACATTCTGGTGAGTAAACCTGAGGGGTAGTCCTTAGGGTAGAATCACCTAAATGTGAAGGTAATGCATTTTGAATCAAACCTCACTTCCTACTGATGGGCTTTGCAGAACAGATCGGCTTCTTTGACTTAATGCAATCTAGAAAGCTTAATTTCTAGATCAGTTACAGTGTATCTGATTATGATGAAAAATGTTTAGGTACATTTTTTGCCAGGGCCTGGGACTATGAATTCTTTAATTTTCACAGAGGTGTTCCTACAGAATTTTTTCATGTGAGTTTACCTGAGCCTTTTACAAAAAGTGTATTTAATACATCCGTAGTGATTTGTGAGGCAGCTTCTTCGGGAAGATTTAAGTGAAATTCTGCTCAAGCACTATTTTCATGAACAAGGGCACCAGATGCTTTGTCCTAGCTGGAAAAGTGGTGGAAGTGGCAGCATTTACAGCAAGCTGCAAAATAAGGAACTGATTTTACTTTCTATTGCTGCTGAAAGTGCTTGAAAATAGATTCAAGGGAGGGACTGTGTGTTCCTAAAGCTCAGACACTCTGATTTGAAGAGTGTCACGCAGTTTTCTACACCCATGAATTTTGTCTATCATAAACCCACAATTGCTTTTACTGGTGGTAAAGTTAAAAGTGCAGTCCTTCTCAAGCTAAATACATGTTTAGGGAAGGGAAGGACACTGAAAAAGTGAGGGTCACAGACGTGAATCACAGCAGTTCATACTCTGGTTCTTAGAGTGCTTTTGTCCCTGACCCTTATGAGGTTGTAACAATTCTTCAGGAAGTTTTCCAAGCCTCTAGGACTGGGAAAAAAAAAGAAAAAAATATTCCATCATTGTAAAGACACAATGAAAATCAGATGCACTTAGTGGAAGTGTCAATCATACAGATAGAAGAAACCCTAGTTTTACTTCAGCTGATCACTGGAAGGGAGCAAATCACTGTGCTCATGGTTCATGAAAGTGTGGTTCACCTTATAGTGATGAAACAGGCATCTGAGATCCTTTAATAAAAAGAACATGCAAATAAACACCTGCTGAAAACATGTGCTTCTCTCCCCATTGTAGGCAAGTGTAGCAGATTTGTTTGGCTATTCATTTGAATTCAATACCAGAAAGGAGCAGGTCAATATACCAAATATTAAGCCCTTTCAGTACCTGAAGATGATCACATTGCTATAGAAGATGTTCCTCTCACAGGACCATTTTAGCCGCAGGCTCCTTTGTATGTGTGGAGAGGAGTTTTTATTCCTTATCACAGCAGCAAGCATTGGGTTACTAATTTTGGGAGTATGTGGCTCTTGGAACAACATCTTTTAGACATCAAAGAGGAAAGGCCACCACACAGTTACCTGGTAAATGTCACTGGTTTTTGTAGTCAATTATTAAGCCAACTGGGCACTGAAGAAATGCAAATTAATTTTCTGCCTGTCTTACTGGAGTACGCCCAGGCTCTGGGCAAGTCTTCTAATCCAGTGGGACTACTCAAAGTTTACAGTGTTGAATAAAATTTCCTGATGGTTGAGACAGAGTGGTCTTCTGTATTACACCTGTAGAGTTGGACTTGGGAGGTCCTCCATGTGGACATCCTCAGAGTCTCGCCCCTTTCAGTGGGGCTCTGTCTCAAAGAGAGGGGGCTTTGAGCAACTTCAGCTCAGGGATATTTTGGTCAAGAGCAACAGTTGCCATGGTTCAAATACAGGCCCTGTCCTGCAGAGACCATCAGGTTTTTCCCTGACTCTCCTTGCTGGACAAGGCAAGAGCCTTGGAGGTCTTTGAAGCAAGGCTCGTCGTGTGAATTGCCTTGAAAGCGCTGTTCCAGAGGAGAGTTTGGTACTGCTTGTTCTCAGGATAGACTCTGTACCTGCCATTTGTCTCCAGCTTCAGGCAACCCAGAGTATTTCAGCTCTTCTATACTGGTAAAGCTGTACTGGGCTGCTTTTCACAAAAAAGAAGCCTTGTAAGAGAACAAAAGTTAGTTTTAGGTGCTTGTACCCCTTCAGATTTGTTTCCTAATGCTGTGTTCAAGGTGGGAGTGAAAACTGGTGTCTTCGACAATGTTTTGTTCTATGAATCCAGGGCCTTGTGATTTTTTTGCCTTACTTCCTTTATCCATTGTCTCTACTTTCAGTGTGTGGTTGCTGTTTTAAATCTGGCATGTAGCTGATTTTTGGTTATGTAATCGATGCTCTGGTCCAAAAGCACAAGACCTTGAATTAAACACTTGTTTAAAATAAATTCCTCCTTCCAGATCGGTGATTTGTACTACTTTTTTTTTTTAAAAACCCAGGGAGTTTGGGAATCAATGCATTCCAGAGAATTTATGTTTCACTATCAAAATGGTGACAGATCCTTACTTACATCTGTTGCAGCTATCAGTGCCTTCAGCTGAAATCGAATGCAAAGCCCCACAATCCAATACTTCATTGATTTCTACACCTCTCTTTCTTTATGTGCTTGACTTCTTCATGTATGGACTTCAGGGCTTTTCCTGTTATTGTAAGGTTGTTCAATTAGGGAAGAAAACCCACATCTTCAGTAAACATTAACCAGAATTCCGTTCTGCAGAGATTTCTCTCCCCTAACTGTAGCATTACCTCAGTCCAGAAGAGGGAACTGTTGTTTCACATATGCCAAGTCCAAGCAAATTGTTTAGAACACATTCTAATGTGAAGATGAAAAGATGAAAATGGTCTTCTCTAGTGGCAATAAACAATGAGGTGTGAAAATTTAGATATTTAGAGACTTTAACAATACAACAAAACATCAGAGCATACAAATGCCATCTATCTTTGCTTTTAAAGTATTCTTACAGTGGTGATTTATGTAAAAATGTGTAAATATAATTGAACTGTTTACCATAGAATAGGAGCACCTGAAATCACACTCATTTTCTGACATGTGAAATAAATTGTATTAATTGAGTTATTTTGGTAATGTACTTGGGTTTAATTTGATTTTATGTTAAGTGCATGAGTCTTTCTGGGGAACAATAAATGCCCTATAAAAAATAAATCTCTTCATTTGCAGTTTTCTGCTACAAGCCACTGCCCGAAATTGGAAAGGAGGAATGTTTTCCTTCCCACAAGAATTTACTTACGTGAACACTCCTGTACTTCAAACTTATATGTTGTAAATGCCTCAGTTTCTTTAAGAATCACTTACTGAGAGTAATTCTATAGTTGTATTACTCAGTTCTTGTAAGTACATGCTGAGATAATTTAACAGCCATTGCCCTTGTAGCTAATGTTTGTCTTTGGAGAAGGGGCTTCTTTCTCACATCTGCTCAGCGATGATGGTGTGTTTCAGTTGTTAACTATATTGTTTTTAGCCTATATGCTCAACATTAAATAAAGCATTTGTATCCCAACATATTGCACATGCTCCTGTTATCATGCATAAAATCATGTAGATGAGTGTCAAGAAACAAGCAAAGGCACAACATGGAGTCATTGAACCACTATCAGCTTATCTGGCCAAAGACTGGGTATATAATTTAGGACTGAGAATATGAGATAATTCTACTTTAACAGGACAAGGTGTGGGCAACACGTGTAGGTGTGGTCTCCCTAGTGCTAGTGCACACAAAAGCAAGCCTGCAGCACTGTTAGCTCTGATGCTAGCTAGCATCTGTGGTTAGGTTTGAACAGAAACTGGAGGGCTACATAAGCTGCCACTTAATGGTTTGTCAGTCAAACCACAGCAGTATTCTCACTGCTACTACTAAACAACAAGGGAATGCATGCAGACCAATAAAATCAGCCCCGTGGCTTTGTCTTAGTCCTGCTGATGTGTTGCCTAATGTTGGCAGCTATTTTTATATGACTTTCTCTGCTCTCTTACATAGCCGTCACTGGTTCATCTTGCTGACAAAGGGCAAAGTCAATGAGACATATTTAAGTACAGCTATCTGGGAGATGACTGTAGAATGACTTGTGGTTACTAAGTGCATTTCTTAAGTGAATCCACATAAAATCAAGACAGAGTTTCATATGTTGTGGGTGAACACTGCACTTTGTGGTAGAGCTAAACCAGTTTTTAGCCTGGATCTGGGAGGAAATATGTTTTGCCCGTTACAATGAATTTGTTCTCATTGTCTCACTGTTTCCACATTTCCTAAGTAATGGAATCTGTTTTGCATGGTTCTGTCTTTAGTTCATCTCCTTCTTCATCAGTCCTTGTATTTTCTCACTGATTTTTAAATTTTCCCTAGGAGTAGCGACGCAGTGGCAAGACAACTGTGGTGGTTTGCCCTATGAACCCTCAAAAAAACCACATTAAAATTTCAGTTCTTGAATCTCAAGGATTGAAAACGATATTCCAAATTGTAAGAACACAGCTTAATTTGCAGTTAAGGTCACAAGACATTTCAATGACAATTTAGAGTAGTTCAACTTTTGTCAATAAACTAAGTAGATAGGACTCCAGATGATACCTTGGGGCGATATTGTAATCTTACTCCACATATTACTTTTATTTGCATTTACAGCTGTAATTTGCCACTGTGTGAAATGCTTTGTAAGTTTTCTGTACAAAAGGTTTTTGCTATACAAGCATACAAATGTATTAAGGCAAATATGATCTGGAACTCACCAAGGAGAGTAAGTGTGGCTGACTCCAGTGTTTGTTCCTTCTTAGCTGATTTTTGATTCCACTTATGTGTAGAGCAGAGCTGAAGGGACTAAAGGGGTCATCAGTCCACGTCTCTACCCGAGGCAGGATTAAGTGCACCCACACCATTCTGGCAGGTGTTTGTCTGGCCTATTAAAACATCCAGTGATGGAGATGTGTGTCATCTTCAGGTAGTCTGTGCCAATTCTTTTCCATCTTTACCCTCAACAGGATTTACACTAATGTCTTTTCTGGATTTTCCTTTCTGTAAATTAAAGTTGTTACTTTTTGTCCTATTTTGTGGACCTGTAGAGTACGCTATTCCTTTTTATTCTGCAATAGCACTTTGGTTTGCTGGAGACTAAGCCCCTCAGTGAAATTACCCTCAGTTCATTCTCTCTTCCTCTCAGGATTCATCTCACCAGTCCTCTGGGTTATTTTAAGTGGTTCTGTCCAAATCCAGTCATGCAACACTGTACACAGGCTCCCAGAGGACAAGGGTACATTCAAAGGTTATCTTGGCTGGAGCCATGATTCTGAATGCCTCTATGATTCTCGTTTACCTATAGAAATGCATGGAATCCTGCTCAACATATTCACTGTAAGCCTGACCTCCCTTTCTGTAGAGTTGCTACATTCTTTTCTCCTCATATTTTTCAGATTATGTTTTCTGTTTATGTGTAGTATTTCATGTGTCTTTGTAAAAGTAGTTTATGAATACCTTGAAATAAAAATGTGCCTGAGGAGGACTGGGAGGTGAAACTTCAAAATTGTGCCATTAAGAGCTAGCAGGTGAATTTTTTTTTTCTGGAGGTTACAGTACTATGTTGAATTACAACAACTGGAAATTCAGCTGTCTCAATTACTAGAAATCAATGAACAGTTGTCCAGCTATTCTTGCTCAACCATTCATGAAGTTGGGTGAGTGCCTACCTGGCTCAAACTTTAATTTGCTCCTCTTATGCTGTTTATAAAATGACTAGATGCCTTGTTCCCTGGAGGAGGGTATGAGAATGATCTCAGTACAGAGTACCATAGAATGGGTTCTCTTCCTCATAGTGAGGCCTCTTTCTTGAATTTTCAGTATTGGCAGAAAGTCTTATATTTCCCTACTACACATAGGATTCCTGAAATACACATGGTTGCATATAAGAAAAAAAGATTAAGTACATGATACAAAAGTTAAAATATCTTGGAGAAAAAGCATTAAGTGCTGACAGAAAGTGAAGGAGCAGGATGGAAGTAAGTCTTCCCTTTCAGTTCTAAAATACTGACACCCAAAGGATGTTATCACAGAAAGGCTGTGGTGAATTCTTTGACCTGTGGCATCCTTGGGTTATGATGGAGTGCTTACTGGATAAAATTTTAGCCAAATTTGAGTCACAATGTCCCTTGTAAAAATACCTGGATGAGGTTTTTCTGGATTAGGTGATGCGGAATATCAGAACAGACAATTTAAAAGTCCCTTCAGCCTTAAAATAATTGAGTGAGCAAAAGATTAGTGAGAGTACTGTTAACAATGCCAAGGGCAAGTAATGTGGAAGGGAAGCTAAAAAGGAGCATAAAAGATGAGGGAAATTTAGTGCTAGTAGGCAAAATGGCTTCTAAAGAGAGGAGAATGAATAACAAAGCAGAGGTTCAACTTCATCTGCTGGAGTCAGATGGAAGATTGATGCAGATTTCAAAAGTCCATGGACTGGGCTCCTAAAGTCTCTGTAACTCATATGTAAACATAAGTATCCACACCAATACATGTATGCACACACAGACATACTTTAGTATTTGGATTGTTTTCTTGTAAATAATTGTGAAGGTTTATTTGGCATAAGTTGAAAATGAAATTGTCACTACTATGACTAACAGAGCGTCAAGTGCCAATAATGGCTGGCTATTTCCTGTGCAGTCATGGCTTTCTTAAAGTTTAAATTAAGAAGCATCTCCTAAAAAACCAGTATGTGTCATTTTTCAGAGAATAGATAGATCTTAGCTTTGGGACAGAGGAATCAGGAGATGTGTACTCCATCACAAAGAGAACCTATACACTTTCTGGGAAGGGCATGTGAATCATTTCACTTGTGTACTTCCTGTTAATAGGCAGAACCATCCTTTCTATTGGCATAGAACAGAATATCTCAACTGAGCTGTCAGATGAAAGCACAAATATCTCTTCCTAAATTGAGGAAAACAGACAGGTTTCATACAGTTTGATTTTACTTCTGACCTTTAAATTGGGCATGTGGAGAAAATGAAGGGAAGGGAATGATTTTGGTGGCAATATCCTCTATTAAACGTGTTCAGTGTTCTGGGTCAAAAGGGGCATCCATCAATATTGCAAAGTACTCAGTGGAGCAGCTGTGGTGGCCCAGTCTAGGCAGGTTAGGAACCATTGCTACGTATTAGCCATCTGGGAACAATTGGAAACGCCTGCCATTATCTGCCAGGGGCAGCAATTTGTAGGAGCTACGGTGCATTATGATGGATTAGCTCTGCAGCTGAAGGTGTCACGACCCATTTCTCTGCATCTTCTTTGGGATAACATTGCAAAGCAAAGGATTTTATTGTTGCAGTTTCAGGATAAGGAATCTAATTTATAATGATGCTTTAGGGCAGAAGGGAAGAAAGGCTTAAATAGCCACGGTGCCTGTGAACAAAGCACACGCTGTAGTTGGCTTCCATGATGGTAACCTACTTCAGGAAATTCCTTATCCAGGAGTTATTTACATGCTTTCATGGACATTGGAGCTGAGCCATTAACACCAGCCTAGGATTTATTTGCCAGGGTGCTTCTTCAAGGATTGGTGATCTGCCCTCTCACTTCTACCCCTCCATCTCCAACTCTCTATGCTCTGGCTGACCTTCTCCACTGCCATCAGCCTTAGGCTGCTCTGACAGTCCTTGGCAGCCCAGCTCCTTGCAGTTCCTGCCTCAGGGAAGGCACTGAGTCTGTGGTACTCCTCTATGTGGCACTGGCTTGGATACTTGTAAGGAGTAAGAGGCCTCCATTGTCTTTACCCTTGTCATGAGAACCTTTCTAAACAATCTCTCTGTCCCTCTTAGAAATGCAGCTGAGGAGGTAGTTTTCAGCATCTCATCTCATCTCATCTCATCTCATCTCATCTCATCTCAGTTTCTCTTTATTCTCATTCTGCTTCTGTACAGCAGGTTGTGCAATGGGTGACTAATCCATACAAATATAGGCATGCAGACATATTTTACTCTCATTATACTCACATGCACATGCACTGCCACACACTGCTGCTGATGTGTATGTAAGTGCTTTGGTAGTAGACTTCTTCCAGTGTGCAGCTGATCATGTTTACATTGTCCCTGAAGCAGGCACCAACAGGAAGTTTGTTTATTTGCTTGTTTTAATTTTTTGTTTTGTTTTGTTCTTTCAAAAGAACCTGGAAACTATGCATTTTAATTTACATTTTTAAAGCAGGATGGCATCTGGTGTGTGAATCCACCCTACCCTTTACTTCTAACCACTGCTCTGACCACTGTCCAGGCCTGTTTCCCTAGAGCCTGAAGGGAAAATAAAATACCATATTTGATGGGCTAACTACTCAGAATGTTGCTGGCTATTGGCTGATCTCTCAACTCAAGAAAATAACTACACTGTCACTTTGATTAAAAATCTTTCAAGAAGACTTAATTGTGTTTAAGGAGGAACAAAGCAGTCTAAAGAATCAAGCACGAGGTTCCTACAGTTCTGCCCTTTCTTTTGGCCAGGTGAGTGAGGGCTTTGTACAGAAATGCAGGACATTTGTGAGGAAAAGAGGAACACTCTTAATCTCAGAAAATGCTTTGAAGTCCTACATCTCCTGGTAGGTTTTGTCCTTGTACCAAGAAGCAGAGAAAATGTGATTCCTACTTTCCAGGACCAGATGCCTCTATAACTCCTTTAACTGGAATTTGAATCTGGAGCCTGAGCAGCAGTTAGTGTGCATCACCTTGCACTAGAGCAGACCAAGTTCTTGGCTGAATTAACTCATAGCCCCTCTGCTCTCTCACGTTGGTATTAGCATCAGTAACTGCACGTCTTCAGCCCTCACTGATTTCCTCTGCAGCGATGGATCCCTAGTGCTGTGCAAGAATGATAGCAGTAGCAGCAGCACAAGAGTCATTTTGATGGGGACAGGGCTGACATGAGGACCTTCTGTCCAGATGATTCTGTAATGCTCCACACAACATTCTTTCCTCTGTAAGACACAATAAACAGTCTTACACTGCAGCTCCTTGTGATAAAATAGATGTTATGTGGACTTTTTCTTTGAAATGTGATGCATAATCTACTCTTGAAAAAATATTTATCCATTCCTATTCACTTATTAACCTTACAGTATGCTTTCACAACCCCTTTGAGAGGCTGATAGTCAAGAGAAAAATAGGAAATGCAGTACAGATACCAAAAAACCCACTTATTTGTTACTCCTTACTGCTTCACAAATAAGTGCAGTTGCAAGGTTGGGACAGGAAGTAAAGTGGGATATATAAGATATCCCAGTCATATTATGGAGGGGCTGGGAGATGAATATTGTGCTGGTGACACGAAGGGGTGAGTTACAGAGCAAGTAGGAGAAGGCATGCTGTGGAGGGAGGCAGATCTGGCTATAACCTGCCTTACTGGACCCTGCCTGTGGAAACGCACTGTCTGTGTAAGCCAGTGGCAAGTGACCACGGAGAGATGGAGTTAGTGCAGCACTGGGGAAAGGCAACTCTTCTGTGGCTTTTTCTTCATGCTAAAAGGGTTTCTGCCTGCAACCAGGTTGTTTGACAAACTTCTGGTGTTCCCCCTACCACAGTTTGGGTTACATATAGAGAGGAAAATTGTGATTAAAAGAAGCACATCAACTAGATTTAAATGTCAGTGAAAGTGTGTGTACACAGCACTGAAGGGCACATCAGCTCTCCCTGCTTTATGCAGGAGACCAAGAAACCTTTTCTTTCTAACCTTTTGGTGAGAAATGAGAGAAGAAAACACATTGTTATGTGTTATATATAGGTTGTAATTACTTTTCTGTCTTGTATACATAATAGCCACTGTGCCAGTGAAGGCAGGAAGGTCTCAGAGAAAACAACTAGATGCTTTTACAGAGCGTCCTAATGGACCAGCACAGCCACATTTTTTCTGAAGTTTCATAAGAGAAATGCAGAAGAGGTTACCTGTTGGGGTATTAACTTAAATCTTGCTACACAAGATAATGGTGGATTGCATATTAACTCTTGAAGAGGTGCCTCATATGTCATAATTATCAATGCAAGCTTGGAAACTGCAAGTGTAAGGCAGATAAAATACTGAAAGAAGAAGGAAGGAGTAATCCTAAGTATGAAGAGCCAAGAATATGCTAAAAATGTTCCTTTTGAAAGCACAGAATTCCTAACAAGTCTACAGACAAAGTATCAAGGGATGAGGCAGAAGAGGATGCAATTGGCTCCTGTTTCTGCTGTGAAGGAGCACTGGGGCAGGGACTGAATGCCAACATTCACCTTGCAGCCAGGGCAGGAGGGAGTGGACTCAGGGAGGGGCTGTGAGCATTATTTCCTTGGCATCTGTAAAAGAGATGGCACCTAAACATGCTTGGGCTTATTCAGGAGTGGTAGTGGTCCTGGTACTTTTCAAACTGCATAGAGATGATGATGACACTGTAGACTTAAAGAGGAAAACCTAGGCTGTGTGCCAGAGCAGAAAATAGTGCTTGTGACTGCAAACAGGTGGATGAGGTATGCATGGTAGCTGTGAGGCTCAGAACATTTAAAAAGGCACAGAGGTGTTTAATATGTCAGTGCCTGTAAAATTAGCTAAACATTTTTTAGAAAAATATTAATTAGTGGGGAGAGACCTTACATTCCTCTCCTGCAGATTTTATTCTGAAGAATTGGCAGAGTGTTTGCTGACAATGAATAAACAAGTAGGATCATGTCATAGCATTGCCCCCTACTCTGCTGTCCCAATAGATGTGTGCTTTTGGTGTGGGGTTTCATCCTGTTTAGCTGGAGGTGCTTGGTGTGCATACATTTGGCTCCAGACCTGACACACCAACTGTGGAGTCAGTGGAGGAGCAGCCTGCTTCTAAGGAAGGTGATTTTGTTTTGGGTAGGAAAAGTTGGTTTTTCAAGATGGTGAAATCTGTGCATGGTGTGGGGACCCTGAACATGGTGTCACAGTGATCCTAAGGGATTCATCAAAAGGATCACTTAGAGAGATCATTCTCCACCTTGATCTGTCTGGAGTCTTAAAATGGAGAAGTTTTCTTTTTTTGTCTCAAAGGAAGTTATTGAGGACAAAGACACTGTCGATGCTCAGCTGTCACAGTAAGGCACTGCAGGTACTTCAGGTTTGTAAAACCCTGTGAAAAGACTTGTGCAGCACTAATTGGCTTTTGTTATTTCCTTAGAGCACCTTCTGGGGCATTCATTCCTGTGGCCTCATTTCAGCTGCATGGCAGGTATTCATCATTAGTGCTTCTTTGCCTGCTATATAAGTGTGTTTCTCAGCATTTTGGAAAGGCCTAATTTATTGTTGTAGGGATGTCTTTGGAGAAGCCCTGGCAATTCTTGCAAGAGCTGTGTAAGATGTAGTGACCCTTGGCTATCAGCAGCAGTTGCAGAGGTAGGAGAATAGCCAGTGTGTTTTCCACCTGCTTGCCCAGGGTCAGGGACAAGTAGATTACAGCCAACAGAAACAAAACTGCGATGATCCCAGCCTGAGCACAGCAGATCTCATGCACAGGTAGATCAGCGTTTTGGGTTTCTGGGTTGTATTTGCTACTAAGTCCTTTTCATATCCTTCTGAAGATCAAAAAAAGATAGCTACAGTTTTTTTTTCCTTTCTTCATGACAGATGGCCCCATACATCTTCCTGCTTCCAGCTATGAAGCTTGATTCTGCTTGGACCAGGACATAAATGTAGTCTGAAGCAGGGCAGGAAGGAGTGGCTTAGAGATGTGCCTGAGCAGGGGTAACTGCCACCCTCATGTCTCATTTCCAGAAATAGGGAAGTTTTCCAACAAAGGACTCAGTACTGTGTTACAGGGGAGCAGAAGTTCAACACCTCTCAAAAAAACCCCAAACTGGTGAGTAACGAAGGCTTGCTACTGCTGTTATTGTGATTATCTTCAGTACCAGAAAATCAAGCCTTCTGTTGATCAGTTTCCTCTTTTTCTGTCTTATGTGTACCTGCAACAATACAAAATATATCACTTCATGTTCTGTACTTGGGGATAATGGCTGCATCTGAAAGCAGCTGTGGGAGATCATTACAGTGGAGTCAAGGGACCAGAGATCTGCTGTTGAGCTCCTAGGATTATGCAACAAAATATTACTCTGTAGTTGGAATTATATCTCTAAATGATTTCAGTTTTTTTTCTGAAGCTATTATTTATAAATGGAAGTAATAAATATGTGCTTACTGTACTTATCTGAACAAAATATCTTAGGATCATAGAATCATTAAGGATGCAAAAACTTCAAAGACAGTCAAGTCCAACTTTTCACCAAAAATCACTATGTCAAAAAACCCCATAGCACTAAGTGCCACATCCTGCCTTTCCAAAACTTATGCTGGCTGGGTTTAATCCCCTGGTTTCCTGTACATGTCTTGCAACAAACTTTCAGGGACAAACATATACAGAAAATAATTTTATAAGACTTCTATTGCAAAAAAACCCCCAAAAAGCTCTTCACATAAACTTGAAACACTTCAATATTTCAGCTGTGCCAATGAGTTTATCAGTGCATCATTGTATCACCTGATAACACCATAAAACTTTAGAAGGATAGAGATATACTCCACAAGCTAGTATGTAAGTGGCAGAGACACAGATAATTTTCTTCACTGCAAAGGCTATAAAAATGGTCATGGTGAGTTAGGCCAAAGGTCTAAGGCAGGATTCCTTTTTCAGTTGTAATCAAAACCGGGTGTGTAGAGGAATTAGGACCAGGGAAAACATATGTGAAATTTTCCCCAGGGTCCAATTATTTTCACCTTGGAAACTCTCTTGTTTAGAACTGGGATCAATTTATTCTTCCAGCTTACTGAATATTCCACAACCAGACATAGGAGAGTAGGGGATGATAAGCTAGTGGAAAAGCTTTAAGCCTGTCCTACTGTGAAGACAGTACTTTAATAAATCATAGAAACAGGTACCATAATGATGAGGGAGTTTAGAAAACTCAGTCATGTATATAATTCAGCAGTTAACATGCTTTGTAATGGAAGGTGTGATTACTGGGTAAAGTAGAATATAGTTTGCAATGGCTAAAATGGCTGAGGATGTGATCTCTAAGTATCTTTCTCTGTAGCTCAATGACTGTCAAAAAGGCATTCTTAGGCCTTCTTACCTACGAGCCACTCCCTGTACTTCTAATCATAAACTGTTTACTCCAAGACCCCCTCCAGCAAGTTCAAATAAACAAAGCAACTGGTAAAGTGGTAGCTGCATCTGAATGCCTGGGGAGAGGGATGTTATAAATGCTGACAATAGATGGGCTTAATATATTGTTTGAGAAAGTTGTAGCCGGTCGCCTCATTCATCATCGTGACGGCAATACTGACAGCCCTCTGCAGTGCTTCATCTGTGAAATGATGGATCAGCAATGAGGGCTGGCTGGCAGGAGGCACTTGAAACATCCAGGGCTTTCAAAGTCCTCTTTTTCTGTCGTGCTTTATTCGTGCTGCATAATGGACAAGCACAGGCAGCGCGCTGAATTACAGGCTTGAGCCTTGAGATCCTGTCCACGGATGATTTCCCTAAATCTGCACAATTCTCTCCTTTTCAGATGCACGCAACAGCAAAGCCTGTGGCAGAAATGGGGAAGGTGAGACCTCTTCAGGGCCTGGCCACTCAGAGCTCTTTGAAGTCAGTACAGACATGCAGAGCAGTTACTTAGGACAGCAGGAGAGGCCAGGCTTATCTGTGATGTGGGTTTGTACTAGAATTGGCCTGGATGGAGATGCTGATGACCAGAGATTTTTTAAAGCTGTAAATCAGTCTATGAGCTGTATGCAGGGAGGCAAATTAATGATGACATAAATCTAATGGCTGGTGTATCTCAAAGAGCAAGTGAAGTTACAATGCCATGACAACAGCAGATGCATTCAGAGAGGATGTGAAACGGAGTTTAAAATTTGGCAAAGATAGGTTGAATAAAAGTAATATGTGCAGGACATGAATGAAATGCTCCCTGACAGCACCATGATACTTCACTTTTTCTTCTTTATTGCTGTGAAGCTGATAGGAGACTTGTTAAGGCAGAGCAGTAGCAGCATCTAAAGCTGTATTTTAGTTAAGGGTCACTGTCAGTGCTTTCATTATAAAACTTGTTCCTCTGGATAATACAGTACTGCAATAAAAACATTCACTGTGGCCTGAAAGGTGCTGTATGACGGTCTGGTTCAGGAGCACAAACAGAGCAGTGAAACAGCCCAACTAGAAGTCTTCTGAAGTCAAGGGCAAGGCTTTTGTTTGCTTTCTGATCAGGCTCCGTGTAAGCTGAGTGGCTGTGAGATGAATTAGCAATGCTGAATATCCAGTGTCAGCAGAGCATGAACAGTGAAAGTGCATGTTTCCCTACAGGGACTATTGTCTGAGCACACCAGCTTTATAAGATGCACACTAAGTGAGCACATTGCCAAAACACGACACAGATCTTGGTCAGTTAATAATTTCACCTTCCCCCTCCCTTACAACACATACCTGTGGTGTGAGCAGGGGCCAGTCAGCACAGCTGCACAGATGGCACAGATAGACCACTGTTTGGATCCATACCCTTGACACTGGGAAAGGGGTCAAAATATCCAAATTAGCACTTAAATATTTGTTTATTTGCCCTGAAGTCAGTCCAAAGAGGAAGACAAATTCAAAGATGAGCTGTGATATGGAAGTGTATGGTTCTAAATTCATTATCTCAGTCCAGTGGCTGGAGTGAAGCAGGGTTGTAGAGGAATTGCTAGTAAGGCTCTAAACAGGCATTGTCCTGCTGAGGGCCTTCCCAGGACCAGGTCCACCATGGTTCCTTACAAGGCAATCCAGCTGGAACAGGTCCAGGTACTCTGTGAAGGAAGATTTTTTCAGGTTTTTTAAGGCTTGACTGTCTTGAGTTGTGGTTCAGCATGTGGTTGGCAGAAGAGATATTTACAACTTCACGAGTGTGAAAGATACTCCAACTGAGATTCCTGTGGTGTAAGACATGGA
>VZRX01015741.1:65095-101854 GCA_013398075.1 Notiomystis cincta | reverse complement strand
TGTAAGACATGGAAAATAGGGATTCTTCAGCCAATCAAGTCTTCCTCATGAAGTACAGTCAGGGCAGTAAAAGCAACTGTTTTTTGACTTCCTTCTGTTTTCATATCCCTAAAGTATAGGGAGATTGAAGATGCAGAAAACAGTATACTGAATTTAAGACAACAAATACAGACCTGTTTCTCTTAATTACCTTTTTTTTCAGATGTGCTTAGTCTGCAGGCCTTAAAGAGTGTGCAGACTACACTGAGAAAATAATCTCCTTGAAATGGGTATTCTAAAAGGAATGAATTTTTCTCACCTGTCATGTTTTCTGATTTACTTTGAAGTTTAATCAGACTGAAGTAAATATCAGAATTTAAACTCAACATGACCCAGAAAGGTGTATTCACTGCCCAGAAAGCCAGCCACATCCTGGGCTGCAACAAGGAAAGGATGGCCAGGAGGTCAAGGAGGGATGCTCCCCCTATTTTCTGCCCTTGTGAGACACCATCTGAAATGCTGTGTCCAGCTCTGGGGCTTTCAGCACAAGAAAGATGTGGTGGGTTGTAGTGGGTCCTGAGGGGTGGGACAAAAATGATAAGGAAGGGATGGAACACCTCTCCTATGTGGACAGGCTGAAAGAGTTGGGCTGGTTGAGCCTGGAAAAGAGAAGGCCCCTCTGTTCTCTCTCTGGGGAGGCCTTATTGTGGCCTTTCAGTAAACTTTAAGTGGGCTTATAGGAGAGATAGAGACATCCTTTTTAGTAGGCCTGTAGTGGTAGGACAAGGGGTAATGTTTTTAAACTAAAAGAGGATGGATTCTGACTAGATTTACAGAAGAAGTTTTTCATGAGGAGGGTGGTGAAAGATTAGCACAGGTTGCCCAGAGAGGTGGTTGATGGTTAACGCTGAATTCTTGAAAGTGTTCAAGGCCAAGTGGAATGAGGCTCTGAGCACCCTGATCTAGTTGAAAATGCCCCTCTTTATTGCAGGGATTTTTTATTGGATGACTTTTAAAGGTTCTCTCCAACTCAAACCATTCTGTGATTAGGTGATTAGCTCTTTCCCAAACAACTGAATCATGCAAAGAGTTATCTGGCTGTGAAGAACTGCATCATCTTTGGGTTGGAGTGTAGCTTTGCTATTTCATGAGAGCAGGAATATAGATGTGAGTGGTCCTGAGCAGTGTGGTGTGTGCCCTGTCCTGATGCTTGTACAGAAGAGCTGTTCCATGACCTCTTGTGTAGTTGGTGCTGCTGAGCTGGTGACCTCAGCCAGAACTTTGCTGCTGGAGAAGGGCTCCTCTCTTCGTGGTCTGATTTTAAGTCATTACTTCATCTGTAGTCAGACTAATAGGGCTTTGAAGGAAAACTGCCCTGGCTGGTTTTACTCACTGAAACTCCGTCAGCTGAACTGACATGGAGTTCAAATTGTGATCTGCCTGTCAGAAGGGGTCAGTTGTGCCCAGGGGTGGGGCATGTTTGTAATGTGGCACCATGTGAAGCTTTTTCATGCTTTAACATGTGTGAAGACTAGATCTGTTCATGGTTATATAATTTTTCTGGATGTCATGACATTTATTTCTATGACAGTGTGTTTGGCAGCAAGGGTATATTTTCATTAATCTGTATTTCTTGGTGTTTTTTAAAAATTTGATTTATGAGACACAAAGAGGAAAAAAGATCACTGTGAGACATTATAATTTAGGATAGTTAGGTTTCCAGCTTGAAAAGTTCTGTGAAACTAGTTATTTGATCTACAATCCCATTTTCTGGTATTTTCAGAGCTACTGATAAATTGTGTATTCTAAAACAACTGATGCATTTTTTGGCACAGGATTTGTATATTTCTGCTACCTCTTTGTTTCTATAAAAGAACAATTAATTCTATTTTGATCTTGCATTTTAATTTCTAGAGGATATGCATTTGCCTAGATGTTATTTAATTATGGGGTTTGCTTACTGGTTCATCATTCTAACAGTAATGAGAAAGAACAGTTGCAAAATTAATCCAGTTTATCATTTGTCCAATCTGGTCACCCACCCACCTGGTGAAGCCCTGTGACATTTTCTTAGATGTATTGTTTGTTTTAAGTACATTCAGGATTGCTCCAATGTATAGAACTGCTGGGAGGTGGACAGATTGTCCTACTGGGAAATCTTAAGATCATGCTTTACATTCCAGATGCACTGCTACCATTATTCTGTGTTGGCATTATGCAGACCTACTTTTTGGGATCACAGCCCTATAGTCAGCTCAACAGAGATATGGCAAGAAACTGATTAAAGAGAGGGATCTGACACAGGGCTATGGATCTGTGCACCTTCCACTAATCACTCAGGAGCTGAAATATGTCTTTTTCATCTCTACACTAAATTTGTGAACCAATGAGAGACAAAGCATACTATCTTTGAGAAATACTGGTCTGGCACTACCTAAGAACTAGTGTATTTTTATGTAGTTTGGTTCCAATAAAATTAAGAGTTCAAAAATTGTTTTTTGTGATTTTTTCTCTTTTAAATGAAGATCTTAAAGTGTATGAAGGCTTGCAATCCAATTAGTAGAGACTTGGGCAATATTATTTATTGTAGAGTTACTTGTAACTGTGGCCTTATAGCCATTCAGTTCTTTTTTTCTACGATGTCCTTGTGACACAGTAAACAGCAGAGCATACCTTAAAAACATGTATCATTGGTATAGTGAATTACATCTTACCTTCAATTCACCATGCATGAAGTAATGTAAGCTGTAAATGTGACAGCAGTATATGACAAGGCCAAAAGTTGGAAGTGTCAGAGTTTCAGGAATAAAGAATTCAGAGATATGAAAGAAATCAGAAGCTTGGGGGCTTGTGAAACTTAAATCTTAAATTATTTGTAAGTGTGCTTTTGTCTTTAATCAGAGACCCACTAAACACTCCAAACATCTTGGAGTCATTGGAGTATGAGAATAGTGAGCATCATTTTGGTCAACTCAAGGGAATGCCAGTGCCAGGACACTTCTTCCATGGTGTCCTGTGGAGATTCCTGTCTTGCCTACTGGAGGGGTGAGAGATGGGTGTCAACACCTTTGAGGACACCTTAGATAACCCCAGCGCTGCGGTAACTGGCACACCCCCACCATGGCTTTTGGAAATGTGCAGCTCATGAGGAATGTTTTAGATTATATGCCTGTGCCTTTGCCATTACATCATTTGCAAAACCCACATAAAGTTACTTGGTTCCTACACATACATATTTTACATATTACAATACACAGGGAGTAGTAGAATCAGGTAGTAAGTTTATGACCAAATGATATTTCTCTGATGAATACTATTTCATGTTAATGCAGAGAAGTAGAAAAGACCAGGAGATACTGCCTCTCAAGAACACTGCAGTAAGACTGAAAATATGAAATACAGAGAATGTATTTATATCCCTCATCTATCTCATTCAGAGCTACCTGACATGAAAAATTCAGACAGAAGCCTCCATTTGGAACTTTTCCAAGCTTGGCCCATGTCCCAGTCAAAGACATGCATAGTTAAATTGGAAAACCTGAAAATCCAGTTTAAAATAATGCATTTCAGTACATTTCTGTGTTTATAAGAAGATTCTGAGTAGTTGTTATTCAGCAGGGGACCAAAATCCCTTTTCAAAACTGTGTATACCACAAAATGGAATTGTTATCCAGAGGTCAGTTGTCCTCTATGCTTTTATTTACTTTTGGGATGATTTTCAGTTACTGTAGGCTCAAGCCCTTGGGATGTGAAAATTGTAATTAAAAGAGTGAATTTTTATGAGGAATGATGGACAGTGAGTTATACATCACAAAATATCTGTAAAATGCAACGGCACCTAAGCACGGCTATTCAAAGTATGATTCAAATTTTCTCTCCATTAAACAGGTCAAGCCATGAACTGAGACTTTAGATGGCTTGCTAAGTTTTCAAGAGGTTTGGGCTCAGTTTACTAGATGTCTGTGCCAGTTCCATCTCCATGAGTTTGGATTAGAAACATCACTGGAAGCATCATATGGCTTCAGCCCACTGGTGCTTGAAGAGGAGGAATGGCAGCCATAAGGAGCTGAGTGCTGCAGTGTCCTCTGACAGAGTATGTTTTTATGCATAAGTCTCCAATTCTGCCTTTTAGAGCTGCTCCTTTTGACACAAAGTCTTAACATGTGGACTTAGCTTGGCTCACAACTGCAAGGAGCAGAGTTTCATTTATAACTTTCCCTAAAAGAGCTGCTGTATTTTCAACTCCTTTAAATCAGAGGCTTCTGCAGCTGCATATTTCAGGGATGCAGAAGACTGGTTGTGTTCTCAATATTTCTTTTGATGTTAGGCAGCTCAGGATAAGATAAAATTGTGAACACTCCTTGGGTTATAACTTGAATTTACAATCTTGACAGCTCTGTTCAGGCACAGCGCCAAAAAGCTCTTGGTACACTTAAACAAGAATAGGACGAAGTGATATTGTCTCCTAAGGGACAACAGGAAAAAACTTGGCCTTTCAGAAATGTTACATTGATGTGCTTTCCTAGGAACATCAAGTCTAAGTATGGTAATCTCCTGGTAAAGCATCTCCAGGGATCTCAGTTGAAAGAAAGGTATGATATGATAAAACTGCTGGATGGAATGAAAATAAGGAAAAGAAAGAAAATGGGAAAGCAGTTTCCCATTAGATAAACAGTAAATCTGCAGGAATAATTTCTCTAAAGAAAAAGGGATTCTTTGTTCATTAAAGAGCAGTTTGAAGGGACACTTCCATAGTAATTGTTGTGTAATTTAAGTGCATGATGGATTCTCAGCATAATCTAGAACTTGTCATTGTCAGATAATATCAATGAATTTGTTGTTCTTTATTTTTACAGCAGTCATTTCTGTTTCATCTTGGGCAAAACGAATATCAAAATCCAATCCTGTAAGTCATGTCTCTGCAGCAACAGTGAAAGGCTAAACAAGGAAAATGTGGCCTGAATAAGGCAGACAGTTTTTATGAAAATATGCATAAAAGATAAAGATAAAGGTGCTCCATGCTGTCTTTTCCTCACTCTTTGCTGGTGGACTCCTCAGAGACAGGACTTAAGGAAGGTAAGAACAACCAGCAAGTGGATGAAGGTTGTCAGGGATTACTTGCACAGGCTCAACACCTACAAGGCTGTGGAATTCCAAAGGCTGCACCTAAGGCTGCTGAGAGACCTGTCCAATGCCTGTGTAAGGTCACCTTCAAGTATTTTTGAAAGGCTGTGGAGAGTTTGGGAAGAATCCCGGCAACTGAAGAAAGGCATGTATCAGACCTGTCTTCAAAAAAAGAGAGGAAAGATGATCTGGGGAACCTCAGGGCAGGCAAGTCTCACTTTGCTTCCTGAGACAATCATGGCATACATTCAGTTGGAGCACATCCTTTGAAGGAGGTGATTTGGGCCACCAGCATCAATGACCAGGGCTGAGTCAGGTCTGAGACAGCTGGTTACCTTGTGTGATAAAGTGTTTGTGGACAAGGGGAGAACATAGGATATAACTTTGGCAAGGTTTCCAACAGTATCCCACGAGGTCCTTGAATCCACACTAGAGATTAAAGTCTGGGTGGGTAAACCTGTTTGGTCAGTCAAGCTGAGGGGTGGTGGTCACTGGGCCAAATCTACCTGGAGGCTCAGGCCCCATGGAGACTTTCAGGGGCTGCTCTGGGGCCTTTTAGGGTTCCCATTTCCAGTGGTGAACAGGGGAAGTCACAAGAGCACTCTGTCAGGTTTGTAGGTGACAAGAAGGCTGAGGGACTGGGGTTAGTTCACCTGGAACCTCGGGGCATCCAGCAGCCCCTCAGTGGCAATGGAGAGGGGATCACTGAGACAGAGACAAGCTCTTTATAGCAGTTCTTGGCTGCATGCAAGAAAGGACTTTTACTTTCCAAAGGTAACAGCCAAGCCCTGGAGGAACTGCCCTGCATGCCCTGTGGTCTCCACTCTTGGAGGCTGCAAACCCAGAGCTACTGCTCTGTACAGGTGAAGAATGAGCCCCTCTGGGGCTCTCATTTCCCACCACTGCTCTGGGAAGTGCTCTATGGCTTTATGGAGCAGAGAACAATAGAGCATTGTTTTTTTAAAGTGCAATTGAAGGTTTCACATCAGCACAGCTCTGATTATGCAGTAGATGGAATTTTCGGTCTTTGCTTTGCTAAAACATTTTATCATTTTAGGCAGTAAATGGAATGAATCAAATCCATGATCAAAATGCTGTGACTTTGCAGTAGTGAAGACAAGGGCAACCTGCTCTCTGTGGTCTGCACGTCAGGTGCCATGGTCTTTGCTTAAACTCATTTACACCTTTGTAACGCCATTGTAAAACTGTTACTGTCCTGGTTGCTCAGTCCTTTCAATCCACTTTGAGGGACTGGAAAATAATACATAAACTGGAGTCGCACATTTTTTCTCTGGCAACTGTGAAATTTTAGCTATTTCTAGAAAAAAACTCCTGTTGGCATTATTTTTGCTTGCCCCAAACAGAAAGAAGTATGGGTGAATAAACTTTTGAATGTCTTTCTGAAACTAGCCAGTTCTTTCCTTTGAGACTTTTCCAAAGATACAAGGGCTGTTACCCTGATTTCTGAGTGATTTCCATGGCAATATTTTTCCATTCATATTTTGGTTTTGAACTGTCAGTCTTACTACATATCTTATTATCCAGCCTTATCTAGACAGAGACTTTTCCATAGTGCAAAGTCTATCTGTTTTGGTATACCCAGGAGATTTTACAGTGGTAGCTATCATACTAAGGAGCATGCAGAGGCCAGCAGATTGATTTGCTGTGGCAATAGAGAGAAGTCTGATATTGATAGGCCTAACTGAGAGCTCATGCTTCACCCAGCAGGCTTCAGAAGGCTGCTTGTTATTTCATTTTTTGGCTTCGAATAATGTGATAAATGACCTCTTGTCTTGCTTTGTGACTCTCTTTGCTCCATTTATTTGTTGTCATCATGCTCCCATGAATATTTCATCATTATTTCTACAAAACATTGCCCAGCAGGTTACATGAACATTAGTGTTTGAGAAAACAGAATTTGTCAGTACCAAGCTTTTGAAGAGGTTTGCCATTTATTCATAGCAGAAGGGTGGAGAGGGTCATAAGAAGCTCACTGACTTAATGAAGAGATGAAGGAGGAGGTAGTGAAAGAAAATGGAGAGAACTGATCATTCTGCAAGCTGTTGTAGGCAATATAATATGTGCATGCACACCATTTTTTTCCTTGCTTACTGTAATTGTGACACTGTGTTGTATCTTTATAAAACACTTAGGAAAGACACTGCAGATTCATTGACTTCATTGCCCATGACAAAAAGAAAAAGATTATGGAAAGTAATAAGCAGCAGGCATTGTGCATACAGCTTATTCAAGGCAGCTGTAACAACTGTGCATTGTGTGGCAGAGCAGTTCTGGAGAGAATGAAATACTGCAACAATAAAGATCCTGATGAGATTGTGGCTGTGTTAGTCTAGGAGAGGTCATCTGCACATACTTTTTACACTGTGGTGACTGGCTGCAGAGTTTGGCCCCTAACAATTCCCAGATACACCATTTCCCAGCATTCATATACCTGAGGTGGTTTAGAGGCTGAATATTAAAGTATGTGACTAACAGAAAATGTCTCGTGAGCTCAGTTCTATTAATTTTCTCTGTATGTCACGAACATACATTAGCTCATGAAGAAGAAATTATCATATAAGGCGGTACAGAAAAGGTGAGATTTTTATAAGAGGTAGGAAAAAGGAGAATTTGAACTTTATTTAGACAAAAGAGTTGAGAGGTAGCTGCAGGTCAGTGTAGTGCTTTCAAACAGTTGCTGGATTTGAAATGGGTATAGTACTTTTGGTGTTGCAAGGATCAAAAAATTTTTCCTCAACAGCAGAAGTTCCAGTTCTGCTTAAGTGCAGGATTTTTTTATGTGCTCAGTTGGGATGAGCCATAATTCTTCCCAAGCCTGCTGTCAACACCCCATTGCTTTTTCCTAACTCTCCAGCTGGATTCTCCACACGTCTACTGGATTAGAGACATCCCTGGTGCCTAGACCTCAGCCTCCCACTGTCTCTGTGAAACATGTGGAGTATGCATCTACTCATGCTGCAGAGTGTCTGTGGGGATGCCTCTACAGGCATTGATGTACAAAGGTACACACAGGCCCCCAGCCCTGTGGGTCAATAAAGAACTCAAACCAGGCACACAGTTGTGCCTAGATAAAGACAACACAAAATTGTTAGGCCAAATCAAGCAGAAGCTGAGTTCATAGGATAGCTAGTGCAACTCTTAGAAAAGCTTTGTTCTCCTAAAGCTCTGCCAGTTCTCTTCCTTCAAATATCAGTTGGAGCCCAGTGTGTGGCACCTGGTATTTTAGGTGGGCTAGTTGGGCTTTAAGGCAAAGATCCTGAATACAACTTGTGACTTGCCTGTGGCTGAGAGATGAGGGTTTTTCCTGCCAGATTTGCTCTGCTTATTGACAGGAAATACTTGTCCCTACTTCACACTCTGGTGCAGTTGACCCCAATTCAAGGCTGATGGCACTGAACCTGTGAACACCTCTTTATCTTTCTGTGGCATTTTGCAAGTCAAGACTGAATAAATAAGGAGGAATAAACCTCAACAAAGCACAGTGGAAATATATAGATGTAGTAAAACAACTGAAGGGAGGATGGACTACCTGGGAATGGAATGGAATGGATAGAATACCTGTGCATGTGAAAGATACTGAATAATATATTAAAAAAAAAAAAGAAAAGAAAAAGAAAAAAAAAAGAAAAAAAGTATGAAAAGGGTGAGACAAATACTCCACTGGTACAAAATATTGTAACACCATTTGAATGCAACAGACTTCAATCAAGAGCATGCTCTTACAAATCAGATGACACTGTTTCACAAAATGCCTTTGTTCTGTATCCTTCATGATTAAGGAGTAATTCCTCACAGTGAGTCCACAAGAACAGAAGAAAACCATTTTTGGTTCCCATTTTCACAGAGCATTGTCTTCACCAATGGTATAGTAGAAAAATACAGTCCTGATGCACTTCTTACATTCTCCAATTTTCTCAGTTTAGAGACATTGCCAGCATTTTCCCCTTCAGTTGTGATAAACAGAGTGCTTTACTGATGCTGAAGAACCCCATTATATTTATTTGTCTTCTGTCCAGCACCTTATTTGCTCTCGCTTGGAGACACAAGCAGAGTATTACTGAAAAAGTTTAGCTAATTTACCTCTTTATTTCTTTTCCACTGAAGAAGCATTAATTTACTAGCAGCATATCAATAGAAAGCATATTCTGAAGCTTCAGAGAAATGCAGCAAGGCACCAGGGATCTATAACTTCTGCTGGGGAAAGAGCTGAAATTTGTTGCCACATCCCTAACAGATCCATTTATGGATTAGGTAGAGATAATAAGAAAAGAGCAGATTCATATATCCATTCTTTAAGACCAAACCTATGACCAGGAAGTAATTTTGATTTATTGCAGAGCAGTGGGAACCAGTTTCTGCAACCAGTAAACCAGAACCTCAAAGGGGCTAACCTTTGTTAGTACATCAGTACATCCCACTAAAATGTGTGGTAGTGTTAAGTGGAGCATTACAGAGCTTGTCATGTCACTGCTTTACCACTTTTGTTAGAACCCACATTGCAAAAACAAAAAAATTGCTGAGTCACATGTGGTCCAATTAGCCGCTTGAATTATTATTTTTACTTTTCACATTTCTTGGAAATATATCTATACTAATATATCTCTGATCAGTTGCACACCTAGGCTTAAAATCGGGCTGTTTTTAAATTGACTTGTAAAATACTCAAGTTCAAATAGATCAGTGTAAATACATTTTATTTTTATAATTTTATATGAGTTATTCTGAAATTCACTGGGGGGTGAAGCTGTAGTATTTTTTTTCTCTAGTAACTTCAGGATTTTTGTAGATGTAAAAGACCACATAAGGCTACTCCTTACCTGCCCCTTCTGGTGCAGCACAGCTTAAAGTATTGTGGAAAACTTCTTTATCACAGGTTTTTTGCAGACCAGCTAATCTAAGGATGCTGCAAACTGTTAAAAAGGGTGGTGGTGGTGGTGGTGGTGTTCTTGCTCTCCAATCTTCCATCTGGAGACTACAGCTGTGTAGCTGAAAGAGAAGACAAATAAGAAATAACAGAAATGACACAGGAAATGGTGCAAATGTTCTCACTGCTCCAGTTTCCCCTTCTCATCTCAAAGGGAATCTGGACATATGGGATGTTCTATGTTATTGAACACCATATATTTAAAATTGAACAGAAAAATAGTTTCTTTTTGAAAGATAACTAATAAATGAAAGCTTGTGGGTTCACAAACACATAAGTTCTTAGAAAAGTTAGACTTTATTGGTTGTTACGTTGATGATCTTTGACAGGTTCTCTCTAGAAATTCCTGAAGTGTAGGAAGTGAGTTAAATTTAACTGGATGGGGTTAAAAGGCCTTTCCTTAGTGGCAAATTATTTTATCACAGTGAATGTTAGAAGTTTCTTTCATAGCGTTCATCTGAAATCTACAGTATTGAGCAAGATATTGGTCTAAACATGCCCAGGGCCAAAGGCAGGATAACAACTTCTATAAAATTGTATTTTTGCTAAGTTGTCTTGAGACTGCAAGATGAGCATTTTCTCTTTTTAACTGTTTGTTTTTCATTTCTGGATAAAAGAATCACTTTAGGAACTCACTTGCACAGCAGAATTAAATGCATTTTTCTTGTGGCTTTTTTCTTTCCACTGCTGTTATGAAGGAAGAGGACCACGTGATCTGGGTGGGGAGCAGTAGCACTGAAAATTCTGTTCTCAGACAGAGGCATTGCACTTGTCGTCATAAAAATACATCACAATGGTATGGTGTCAAGAATGCTTGCATGTTTGATATTTTTGTAAGGTTAATACTGATTCTGCTTCAACAGTATTTTTATCTGTCTTTCTCAGGAAAAGAAAAAAGCTGGAAACACAGGTTACAGATGTTATAGCACCAAGATTCAAAAGAAAAATATAATAGAGGCATGTTGAGACTTACATAGCTCTTCTTGTTTCTCAGATTCCCAGCAGAGTTAAACATCCCAGATGGCAGATGTTGGCTTGAGCTTTGGCTGTAAATTAGCCACTATTCAAGCAGCATCTGAAGAGCTCCTGTACCTCTGAACTAAAATATATTTAGAGTTGTAAGCTCCTTTCTTTTTGCTCCACTTTCTACCAGCCCTTTAGTTTTGGGGCCTGTCTTTGATAAATGTGTGCTCTTGAGCTTTAAACTGACGGGAGTAATATAGTTTTACAAATTAGAGGACATGATTATGATTGGGTCTGTTTTATGGCCACTTTGTTGATCTTTGGGATGGCCTTGTTTCCCCTAAACTTAGTGTTTGTGTCCCCTCTGTCTCCTAGGCAGTCCTTATGAACCTCAACACACAATCCAGTAACTCCTTCTTGCAGCTTTGCTAATGGACTCATTTATAGAAAAGCAAACACACAAACCCAAGCCCCAGAGGCTTACAACACACCAGTCAGAGTGTCCTGTTTGGAAAAGCACATGAGCACAGTAGGAAGGAAAAGAGAGATTTATGGAGCTTGATTGATCTCTTCTTCTCTGAATTGCAGCATTATTGAATGTCTTTCATTACAGAGGTGTTTTGCAGAATACTAACAGGTTCAGACAAGACTTCAAAATGGCTTCTCTGCATGCCTCTCTGTACTATTTGTCTGTTTATTTTGGGGAGATAATTACACTGGCACTAAAGTGAGCACTTGGAGAGCGATTGGAAGGATAAGGTCAGTGAAAGAGGTGAATTTGTTTATATGACTGTAAATCTCGGGGGAAGGCTACTAAAATGGAGGGATAATAAAAATTAAAACCCCAAAATTCTACTGGCAATTCTTGCATATGATTTCAGCAAAGTTCTGGATCCTCATGGATTTCAGCTGATTCTTTTGACCTATGAAACTTGTCCCTGAACCACCTCCTCACCAGGAGTCTGCAGGATGTTCTGGGTACTTCCTGGAGCATTAAGTATTCTTGTTTCTCCCAATATATATGTTCACTAACCATTTGCAAAGGCCATTCAAAATGATGGAAAAATATCTGTCCACTGATGTGAGGGACTGTTGACCCAGTTTTCACTGCATAAATGACTGATTTAATCTTAGAGCTTGGCAAAGACACTCCATATTTTCCATGCACAGCATACCTACTGTTTATTTCTTCTGAATTGTTTTTGTGTTTTAAATGGGGAAGTAGTAGGGATAAAGAGAAAGGAAATGAAAAGGAGAAAAATCAGAATTCCTGCCAGCCAATACAGGATGGGCACCTTTCCAGAGCAGTACATTACCTGGAAAAACCATTGTCCCCACTGGTTCTGAAGAGACAGAGAGATTCAGGATCCAGAAAATAAAATTGTTATAGCTCCATAATTGCATCTTTCACAACTTTGGTTTCACACTGAGTCTTGTGGACTTGGCATCAAGCCCAGCAGCAGATGTCTTGCGCTGCACTGACATGTAGTGTGATGAGGCCCAGGACAGAACCATAATTTTGCAGCAGGCATGTGAAATAATTCTTTTGCAGTCATTTTATACAATCCTGAAGACTGCATTTCAGAAGAAGGAATAGGGCTTCTTTGACACCTGTGAGCCCAAATTACTTTAGATGAAGATCAGAGCTGGGCATCCTTTCGTTGTGCCCAAGGCTCACAGATAGGATCTTGGATGGAGTGACGGCTGATAAGCTGTCATAGCAGGCAGCACAATTGCTACAAATAACTCCTCTCTAGTTTTTTGGTTTTTCCTTAACTGGATTGTAAATTTCCTTCTGGTAATTATTAAGGACCAAATCTTCACCAGTATGTCTACTGATATTTTTTATTGGTAGTGCTGCATTAATACCTTGGAGTCCTGTGTAACAGAACATTCCAGTGTACAGACATCAGGACTACTGCACAGTGAGAACCCAGTGTGTTCACTGTGTTAGTAGGCACTCCCTTTACTAGCTTATGCAAAGTTTACATAATCACATGAGCAGTTCTCCCCTGGACTGAAGCATTTTGCTGCTACAGAGACTTTGTTTGTGGAGGAAGGAGGAGGAGATTTGCCTTGCCATATTACAGACACACCAGGAAGGCAAGTCAGAATTCATGTTCCTTTGCATTAGAAAATTTGTCTCCTGGCTAAGAAAACAGGATATCTTGGCCATGGTCACAAACCTGCATTAACTGGTGCTATCTCCAGAAAACACAGCTTTGCCCTTGGCTCCTTTTTCCTTCTCTTCTCTCATACCGGTGAAAGCAATTGTATGGTTGCTTGGTGGATCTCTCCAGAGAAGTGAAGCAGACTAAACACTTCCTTACTTTTGCTTCGTAGCTTTATATTGGACTTGCTTCACTCTGAGGTGCAAAAATCAGAGATTTGCAGAATCACAGAATAGGCAAGATTGGACAGGACCAGTGGAGGCTGTTTAGTCCAACCTCTCTGCTCAAGCAGTGTTCCTTAGAGCATGTTACTCAGGATTGTGTCCAGACAGCTTTTGACTATCTCCAGAGAAGGAAACTCCACAAGATCTCTAGGCAGTCTGTTTCAGTGCTCAGTCATCCTCACTGTAAAGCTCTTCCTCATGTTCAGGTGGAACATGCTGTGTTTCAGTTTGTTGGTTCTGTCGTGAGGATGTTGAGGGCTGAAATGCTACCAAGCCAAGCAGTCAGGTAAAGGGCAGATGCAAAGATGTTTATGCCATTGAGAAATGGCAATGCCCACTTAATATGATGGTGAAATTCTGCCTGAGGTTCTGTCTTCAGTACTCTCACGAGTTGCGTTACCTGTGACTGATAGCTTCTTTGACATAGGGATGGTGATAATTTTCAGCGTCATTTTGAGGTGCTGAGGGTGGAGACTGTCTCCTGTTACGTATTTGTACACCATCCTGCAAAATACAATCCCAATCTAGGCTGGAGTTTTTCAGGCTCCTATAATTCAAAGACTAGCAGCCAATAAATGTGGAAGAATAGAAGAAGAGGAAGAGAGCTGTAAGAATACACAACACAGCTCTCTGCACTTCAACAGTATTGGGGAAGGTCTGTGGAAAGATCAATTTTTGGGGGGGACTTGTGCTTTTCTTACTATGCAGTCAGGAAGAAGAGGTAATTCATATATCCTTTGTGTCCAAAGAAAATGCCAGGAAGTTTTTCTAGGAAGTACCCAAAGAGAAGTGACATGACAGAACTCTTCACACATTTGGTGCATCCGAGAGCACAGCCACTGGTTTGCTAACAGCCTGCACATGTATTGCAGAAACTGGCCATCATTAATTGGTTGTTTCCAATATAAGGCAGCAGTTCCTAAAACCTTATGTGTGCCGTGGGCAAGATATAGAGTTCCTGATTCTTTAGGGTTGTTGCATTCTTTAAGACAGTCTATAAGCAAGCTTCTTCCCATCCTGGATTGTTTTCTTTCCCAATGTGAAAGTACATCTAATATTACATCAGGTTCATAGAAGTTCATAAGGTAATGAAAACAGCAAGAAAGGTGAAGAAGAGAGGAGCCCTTGGTAAACATTTATTTATTTAATGTGATCATTCAGATCTCCAATAGGAGAAAGCAAGGCTTAACTTATCTATACTGCTATTGAAACATAAGTAATAATGTTAATGACATAGTACTTGAGAATAATTGAGACCTCAAGGGAGAGAATGATGGAGAGATATGTGGTAGGTAAATACAGAGTGAAAAAGAATCTTAAATAAGATTGAAAAGCAATAACATTTAATAATTTTTATGGGAGAAGTGAGAAATTACTTTAATACCATTTTAAAGGAAAAAAAGCAAACTGGTTTACACAGCTCAATCTCTTCAGGCAGGAATTTTACCTGCTAAAAGGAGGATTTGAACTGATGATTGTTGTGGCTTGCAGCAAGTCTTATTTTGAAAAACCTAAATTAATGTTCCTTCTCGGTTGTTAATTTGATTTTACTGCTACCGAGCTGGCAAAATGTACACGTTGCTCTGATGTGTTCTCTGCAAAACAGCTGTGTATCTGCCAGACAGAGAGCTGTAAAGGCTGCTGATGTACAATGGGTGCTGAACTGGAGGCAGATAGATCTCCCTGCACTTGAGAGTCAAGTCTTGCATGAGCTCCAGTGGGCCTGTGGGAACCCCATGAGGTTGAACAAGACCAGGTCCAAGGGTCAGGACAACCCCCGCTATCGGCACAGGCTGGGATGAATGGATGGAGAGCAGCCCTGAGAGAAGGACTTGGGAGAGGCTGGACATGACCCAGCCACAGGCAGTCCCAGCCCAGAGAGCCAAATGTGTCCTGGGCTGCATCCAAAGCAGTGTGGGCAGCAGGGCAGGGAGGGGATTCTGCCCCTCTGCTCTGCTCTGCTGAGAGCCCACCTGGAACCCTGCATCCAGCTCTGGGGTCCCAGCACAGGAAGGACAGGGACCTGCTGGAGTGAGTCCAGAGGAGGCCACCAAGATGATTAAGAGGATGGGGCATCTCTCCTACAAGGAAAGGCTGAAAGAATAGCTTGTTGGTTCCTGAAGCAGCTGGTTTACATCACAATGAATGAGATGAAACTACTAGTGGTAAATATGGAATAGGGCAGACAATTGTGTGGTGCTGCTGGAGGAGACACTTCCATTCACCTCCAGGCTCAGAGAGCAGAGAGCAGTCTTTTGACTTGAGGCTTGTTTGTTTTGTACTGTCACAAATTATTTTTGATCTTTCACATAAAGGCAATATGCCTTCAGTGGACCAGTGACACAGAAATACTTTTGTTTATAAGGAATTAATGCAGTGGTTTGGTCATTATCTTGTTCATCTCCAAATTGTTACTTAATTCACATCTTCCCCTTGGCTATGCTGGCAGGTAAGCCTCAGGCTGTGCATGGTATCCTTCAGCCAGGGTGCACAGAGGAGGAGGGAGTCAGCTCCATTTCAGTCTCCTTTTTCATGTGCTATCCTGTGAGCTGGTGATATGAGCACAAAGAAAGAAGCATTTTCAGGACTGGAAAATAAATGTAAAAGAAAAAACATATATCCAGACATGTACATGACTCAGTAGGAATGAGTCCCTTCTTTCTCTGTTGCTTGATTAATTTTGTAGAGATGGATGTCAACAGGGCTACAGGGAATTGCTCCAGAGGGGAGAGGGTGGCAAGATGGGAGAAGACACTTCGGGCACCTGTAAGTCATGCAACAACTTCCTCACAGTAACAGCTGGTGAAGACATCACTGGAGAGCCCAAGAAGCCTGAAACCTGAGTCCCTTCTGCCTGAGCTGAGGAAGCCAGCCCTGCAGATGGGTTTGGATTTGAGTTTTCCATGGGCTGGAAAAAAGGGACTATGTGACAGGCAAGTTACATGAGTGGTTGTCGGGGTGTTCTTGTGGTGATGAACTGTAACAAAAACTGTCCAAGGGAAGCTGGCTTCAACAGGCACAACTGGCTTCTCATACAGGCACACACAGCACAGAGATGTACAAGCTTGGAAAGGTGTTTTACCTTCTACTGCATTGGGCTAACACACAGCCCCTGATAACAGGCTACATATCACCATAAAACCTCCTAGGAAAGGAATTGCATCTCAGGAAGGAAAATCCCACCCTCTTCATCTCAGAAACATATAATTTTTTGTGAGCAAGTAGTGTCAAAGAACAACACCCTGCTTTGAGGGGCTGTTGAGCTACTCTGTGCAGCCAGGGCTCCCTCCCTCCCTGGTACCTTCTTCTGCCAGGGATTGGAAGCATATGGCCAGTTATTTCCCAGTGAGATCTGGGTTGAAGCCCCAGGAAGTATATGCAGGGATAAATGGAGGAGTGGTTGGGAGGATGTGTAGCCTGAATCACAGCCTGTGCCCAAGGGTGAAAGCCTGGTCAGGGGCAGGGCCAGCCCTGGATGACCTGTTGGCAAGCAAATATTCTGCAAAGCACCACTGCCCCCAAGAAAGAGGGGAAGCCCAGCACCCTTTGAGGGGCTGGTGAGAAAGGACATCAGGCAATGCAGGAACTTAAGAATGCCCAAAAGCTTGGGCAACTACCTACAAAGAAAAAACATAGAGCACAGGAAACTTCTCTTGTTTTCATGCCTGCCTTTCCAGTAAAACCAATAAGACCTTAAGGAGATTGGAGATTGTCTTAAGCTTAACATCTTTCAATAGACTAGAGATGGTGAGAATAGTTAAAGAACATATTTAGTTGATATAGATGGAGGTGTGGACTTTTATTCTGTAAAATATCTAGAAAGCATCAAAGATTTATTATCACACAACCCATTTTGTTTACTCGTTTGTTTTTTTATTTGTGGCTGTTAAAAGACATTTTCCAACACTGTACAACTATTCCCAGAAATTTCCCCCTTTCCCTTCCTCCCCCTCCCCCTTTTTTTATTTTTTTAAATTTATTTTTCTTTTGAGCTAGACTTTCTCTGGAGCTCTTCCAAAGAGGTAGCATCTTCGAGTCTGGCTTCTGGCGTTTTTCTCTCCTTGCACTACTGCTACACATCCTGAGGTGACTTTTGAGGGTTATTTGTCAATTTCAAGTGATAGCTACAGTGCAGAGGGGGCAGAATTGGTAAGCCATGATGCTGTAGTGTCAGTCTCCAAACATGACCATGGTAATTCAGTGCAGACAGGAACATGCTAGAACGAAACCAAACAAAGATTACTGTCTTTTGGAAGCTCCAGTGGATACACAGATGTCAGTTGCAGAAACCAAAGATTGATCTTTCACTGTATATTTCTGGAACTGATGTTTTTAGGCACAAAACTGCTAAGTATATCCTCTTCAATTCTTTCCTCCACAACATGAATCACAAGGGCAACAGCAGAGGCTTGCTTTTATGAAGAAGTTACTGACATTGAGTAAGATTATTATCTCAGGTGCGTGATGTTTGCCAGGCATTTTAGTTGCAACTGGAGTGAAAAAACAGAATTGAGGAGTATTTTACCCAGATGGGTTTTACCCTATCTACAGTAGTCCACCATGGTCAGTATAAAAATACTCCTGAGAAATACCTTGGATAAAAAATAACCTTTTTGATTGATGAACATCATTATTTAACTATGCACAATGACACATACATGAATAATTTTAGCCTACACACTAAATGTGCAGATTCTAAATTCATTTCTCTGCAACACTTAATGAGACTGTCCTTGGCAGTATGCATCCCCAGGATCAGTTTAGCTGTACCTGTATGTCAATTAATCTCAGATTCATTACTTTCATTGACAAAAGTCCCTCCAGGCTAGCAGTGCCAAAGCTGGATGATGCAGGGGATTTTCTGTTGTGATTGTTGCCAGGTGATAACTCAGGCAAGTCCAGGTCTCAAGGCTGCCTGTTCCCTTCTGTAGGCAAGGAAAGATCACCAAAGAGAATTTAGACCACACGCTTCGCTCTCCAAATTTTCCTTAAGTAGCAGAGTAGATTAAAGGACCCAGGATGCCTTCCTGAGACTTAAGAAGTGGCTGCAGAGAAAACTTGTGAGTAACCACCCTCAGGACCTGCTTTTTTGTTCAGCTCCTTTGGAACTGAACCCCCACAGGGATGGAGGAAAGTCAATACTATTCTCCTCTGCGTATAAGGAGCTCTTTCTCTGTACATAAGGAGCAGGCTCTGTGTTGCTGTGGAGCCATTTGCTCCAGCCTTCCTGCCCTGCATTTTCAAACCCAGTTGTGGAAGGATCACAGGCTTACTCTCACTTGCAGGGATATGAACTGTGTTCAGTGCAATATCTTTTCAAATACATGATATGTATTAACACAGTCTTTAAGCAAGTTGATTTCATAATTTCACTCTCCAAACCTCACAAACTCATAAAGTTCCAAATATGTTAGTCCATGTGGTCTGAACAGAGAGAGCAAGGAGCACTTGCTGTCAAGTCCTTATCAGATTTTTGTGGTTGCTCTTGATAGGGCACATCAAGCTTACTTTTGGACATTGCTCTTATATCCTTTATAAATCATCAGTTATTTAGAAGCAGTCATTTGCTTTGGGTTCATGCTTACTTCATGCTTCATAAATCTTACATCAAATTGCTGTTCATTGTCTGTTTTTGCTTGTGTGAAATATGTTTAAGGTGTCTGTTCTTGCTAGACTAACAAAAAAGATAGGAATCTATGATGTTCCACAGATTTCTAGCCACCTTGCCAGTGTGTTGATTGTAGGGTCTGTAGGCTCATCAGGAGCACTGGACGGGTGGTTGTGACAAAAATGGCATTTCCTTGACTTTGCTGTTGGGAGTGGTGTCCTGGGAGAGATCTGTGTTTCTTCTGGTATTGACATATGGAGTGTCACCTTTTATTCAATCCTCCTTTAATTTTTTTGCCATCAGTCCTTATGAACTAATATATAAGTGATGTGTCTGTGTATCTGAGATGTTTGTTGTGCTCTAAGAGATTTTAGTGCTGGGTACATCTTTCAAACCTAATGCTGAGGTCAAGAACTTAGGCAAAAACATCATTTGAGACCCTCAAGAAGATGACTGCCAAAATGTTCATTGACTTTCTTGTATGCTATCTAATTTCCAGAATCTGGAAGCAGTGCTTCCCTAAGAAATAAATAAGGGCTAGGGAGTGCAGCTAATCACAGGAAGGATGGGTAACTGAGTATATCTGCATATAATATAAAGGAATAATGATGCAAAAGGTGCTCTGTACTATTGGGTATGGAAAATAAAGTTAAAGTTTTCTCCCCAGTTGACCTGAGTAGCAGTTACACTACTTTTATCTATACAGTTCTTTGAACAGAAAAGAACAGGGATGGAAAAATCAACGATGAGCTTGTTCTGTGTCATGTTCTGGAAGGTAATACCTCATACAATTATTAAGTACCTTTAAAGGCAGACCTAGAATATCTCTAAAAATGGACTTTTCAAGATTATGAACCAGACAGATATTGCTGGCAAGTACAATTATATGCTCATAGGCTGCAACTGTGAATCTTTACAAGGTCAATATTGACTTTCTTACTCTTTGTTCCATGCTGCTAAAACCCATCCTTCCACTCTGCTGGGTGTCAGCAAGACAGCTGGGAAATATGACTGAAAAAGAAAAAGGATGAGAATGAAGCACAAGTCTTGCAAAAATTTGCTCACATTGTATCTGGCCTTCCAACTGTTACAGCCTTACCTGATGCAGCTACTCTGCCTCTGGACAGTTTTAAAAATGAGTTTTCTAATGTAGGCCAAAGTGTTTCTACTTGGCTGCAGAAGAAATAGATCAAGGTCCCTCAGATGTCTAACACTTAAACACTTCACTAAAGTGTACTGAGAAAAACTCTGCAAAGATTCTTGAGTGATAAGGGGTTATTCTCATCTTTCACCACTGAACAACAGATATCCCTGAGGTGAAGACTGCAGACTGTAGTCTGGATTCTTGACAATATGACTGAAATCTTCTGTGGCCTTCAGCAAACCTGGGTTCAGTCCCAGTGCCTGTGTTCCTCTGCCAAGGATCATCAAGGGTGTTGTTGTTTTGTCTAGCCCTGTCTTCAGTGCTGATATCTGCACATTCTGGTGTTAGCTCAGCTTTCTGTTAGGTTGGTAGTAGTGCTGAGCTAAGGCCATGGAGAGAGGTTTTTTGAGAGAGGTATACTTTGTTATATTGGCTTTTGTAGCTGGAGAATGCATTAAAACTTAGAGGTGAACTAAGCCTTTCTCTGTACTTAGGGAGAAAAACTTGGAGCTAAAAATCAGGAAAANGTTACACACGCAAAAAAAAAGGGAATTAGTAGTCATGGAAGTGAAAAATAACCAGCTCCTAGAGAAAGCAAAGGAAGAGAAAGTAAACATCTAGAGAATGGAAGTGTACCCTAAATTCAGTTATCTCATTTACCAGATAATTCTGGGATGACATTTCTCTTTCCCTACATTTTCCATTCATTAAATAAAGATAGTAAGGACTTGGTAATATACTGCAAATAAAAGAAACTGTAGAAGAAATTTTTTTTCTTCAATTATTCATTTGAGTATTGAAGCTAGTAATTTTGATTTGTAAATCTGGGAATGGTGTGTAATGGCTGCCTGAAACAGCGAGAACTTGGATCATTTTTATTGGAATAAACACACACCTTAGTAGGTGGTTGCCAAGAAGTGTTTTTAGTCTTTTCGTCTATTTTTAAATGTTGGGACTTTCAAGCTTATGTTGCCAGATGAACTTGTGAGAGTCTGTATGAGTTCACCCTCTTGAGAATTTTTGTTTAATTTGACGGGGTAATGATTTAAAAAATGTCAATATTCAACTATAATTTAACCAGTCCAAAACTCATGTTCACATGGTTAAACTCTCTTTTCTTTGTCCCTTTACTATGTTTTGGAACCGCTTCTTCCCAAAATGATGCTCAAACTTTGCCAGGTAGGGGGTGGTTGTCACCAGAAAAAACTGTGCCAGATAATATCATAATAGTTGAACAGTATCAATGTACATCCCTTAAGCCTATACTCTGTTCCTCTTTAGGTTATGGGTGTAGGTGTAGCCCAAGACACAAGATTCCTGTAACTGTCATAGAACTAAGCTGGTTTGCTAAGTGAGAACACATCATTGATCACCTTGTGAAAAGGAAAAACTGCATTTGAAGGCAGGAACTGCTACAGGCCACGCCAAATACCTCGGCCATAGCCATGGGGCAATTGTCCAAGCCACCAGGGCCTAGTCCCTCAGTTATGGCTTCTCCACACCGGAGGTGCCTAATGAAGCACGGCAAACCCTGCTTCATTCAGAGCATGTTCTCAGTACATTTCAGCTAAAACTCAGTCAGATAGAACAATCAAAGCTGCTGGAAGCCGGGTCCTGGGTTACTCACAGGGCAATTTTTTGTGCTATTGCCTATGTCTAGAAGATTTGCTGGTGCACACTGGGTGGTACTGTCTGTCCTCAGGGGCTTTGCTGAGGATGGTGTGGAGGTGTTGGAAGTCAAAGGTTAGGATGGTGTGGATGTCTTGTCCCTCACCTTTCTGCTGTTTCTGCTGTGCCTTTTCAGGCAGCCTGGCTGGATGTGCCAGGTGGTGCAGTAACCTGCCAGCTCCACTTAGCCTCAAAAAGCCCTGTGAGTTTCCAGCTTCAGGACAAGGCCTTGTCCATGCCAAATCATCCAGCTCTCCTGTCTCACTAGTAATTCCTGACTGCTGTGCTGGATAGGAGCTCTGAAGGACCAATCCCAAACCTTGCTCCTGCTAGTTCAAATGGCATCATCAAGGCTCAGAGAGAGAGTATTTCATTCCACATTCAGTGTCTTGCATATAATGCAAATGACTTCTGACTCTTTATGATACAAACAAGATTATTCCAGAACAAATAGATTTGGAGCAAACCCAGTTTTCTACAGCAACATGGCAATTTCTCAGTATCTTCACAGAGATTTTGGATTGTACACTGTCATGTTGTTATTTACTTGGTCAAGAACCAGGAGGGCAGTACAATTACATTGACTGAAGACTGCAGTATAGGAAATGGGACCAGCTTCCATGTGACAGATCACCTCCAGAGTCAGATATACAAATAAAACTATTGCAGCCTGTAACAATTGCCATTATATAAAAAAAAAAATCACCATATTTCATTCTAAGATAATGTGTAGCTCAGGATGACCTCCATACACAGATGATATTCTATTAAAAGCTGAGATGGTATCATGAAGACGTTCTCAGATGTCTGACATAAAATACCACTTAACAATTGTAAGCATATAAAACATGATGTCATGAAAGAAAAGACACTTTATCTGTCAGAATCAACTCCAGAGCTTTATTGTCTTTCCATTACATGGAAAAGAGTTGATATTATTTGCTTGGAATAACAATCTGTCAATTCTGATCCTCAGGATAACTCCCTGTAGTAGAAAGTCTGCATGTGACAAAGATAAATTCGTATTATCTCAAGTCCTCATCTCATGTCACTATCCCCTACTTCTTCAAATCATAGACTTCTGGAATAATTAAGGTTGGAAAAGACTCTAGAGATCATTGAGTCCAACCTTTGGCCAAAACCTACCATGTCAACTAGACCACTGCACTTGGTGTCATGTCCAGCCTTTCCTTAAACTCCTCCAGATAAGGTGATTCCACCACCTCCCTGGGCAGCCCATTCCAATGCCTGACCACACTTCCAGTGAAGAAATGATGGGGAATACAAACACCCTGAGAATAGAAACCTTTGCTATCCACAAATTACATAAAAGGATCTGTGGAAACCATGTAAACCTTTAAAGACTTGGAGGCTATTATTCTCAGTTATAGGAAGAGCAATAGCACCTGTAACTTTGCTAGAGTGGTGCTACTTCAGAGAAGATAATACTTGACCACACATTTACATGTAATGGGAACACTTTGAAATAAAATATCATGCACGTTAGGAGAAAAGGAAGTAATATGAGATTCAGTCACTGTCTGATAGTTAAACTTTACAGGTTTTGGCAGAAGTTCAAAATAATGGTTATTTGAAGTTAGGGGTGTTAGTTGAAATGTGAGCTGTTAGGTTTCTGAGCAATTCAGTTTCTGAGCTGCTTTAGGACCCTAACATTGGTGTAAATATCCAAACAATGTATCAGGTAGAATGTGAACCATGTTCAGCTGTGACAAGGAGCAAGAAAGGGAGGAGACAAAAATAACACACTCTCACCCTTGGTTTTTGACTTTAGACTCCTTCATGTCCTCCAAGGGAATGTCAAGAGACTACCTCTGGCCAATTATGTTTTGTACCATTTTCCCTGGCTAACAAGGTCTGCAACGCTGTGTCCTCCATGGATTTCTCTCATTATTGTATGACAGATTAGACTATATACTGTGAAACATAGGCTAGAATTTCTTCTATATTGAAAGTTGCAATGATATGTTTTGAACCTGAACTGTAATTAAGTTTCAACTTGGTTTGATGTTCAGATTGGAATTGAGGCCACTAGATAAGCCAAGATGGAAGAATGTAACTATCCCAGCTCAATAATGGAGTCACAGGGTTAGCCGTATGAAATGTTTCAGAAAACGTAATCTGTTAGGGCAGCAAGACCAAACAGAAAGTGATGCATTTCCAGAATACCTGAAAGGTAAAAAAATCCATATGGAGAAGACTGGTGATGTATCAAATAATGTGTGTATGAAATATTGAAAGCACACAGGAATTTGACTCTTTTTAAAGGTGACCAGGCCTAAGAGTGTCTGTGTACTATAGTGCCTGCTGCAAAAGGATTTAGGCTGACTGGCAACTGGGCTATGACCCAGGTCCATTGTCCTAAATCTCTTACTGTTGTTGTATCAGAAATCAGATCTAGATGTATGTGGGTAGCATGTCTAATGAGTGCAGAAAGACACCCAGGAGAAAACAGAGAGAGATATGAGCTATCATTTTATCTAGGTTTTAAATTTTGCTTTTCTTTGATTTCAAGCAGAACTTGGCTGTTAAAAAAAATTAATTTTAAGATAATTTTTTTTTCCTGACTTGTTGGCAGGTTTACAGAACTTGAACCACTGTTTTATTGTTGGAGGCAGATATATGGGACCATATTTGGTATCTGAAGGTGATTCACTATTATTTTAAGGCATCCTTTACTAAAAGGAACATTTTTAAGTACTATAACACTTGCTCCCATTTTGTCACGTTTCTGCTGATCAAGTCTTTTGTCTGACTTTGTTCCTTTTAGAACGATTAATTTCATTCTGATAATCACCTTTTCATTTTTAAGCTGCACTGCCTTTTTCCTACCCATTTTCTTTCTGGACATGGCAAAGCTGCAATTAATTTATTCATCCAGGTGCCTTTGCATATAGCCTGCCAGAGATCATGTCAAAAGTCTCCAGAAACTTTTACAATTAACAGTTGTTGCTGTTTAGCAAGTGACTATCATTAGTAGCCTCTCTGTTCAGGTTACTTAATTAGTTACAACCAATTACCAGTAGGTTGTTCTTCTCTTCTGTGCAATTTGTAATTTAGTGAAGCAGCTTTTCCCTCACCCATTTAAAAGTCTGCTGTAGGTTGCTGTGCTTGAATGATTAATACCTGCCTGGCAGGAGATCCCTAACAGGCACTGCCTTGATCCTGCGGCGGCGCGACTTGCGAGAGAGGTTCCCTCTAATGGCAGGTCGGCCAGCGCCAGAGCAATTCACTGCTCAGGCACATCAGAGGGCGAGGCTCAGTGTGATGTGCACAGGCACTGGTGGAGAGTCACCTTGTTCCCCTTGAACTCTGTGGATTTATGATAAAGCACAGAGCTTTATCCTCCCATGCGTTTATAATAAAAATGACTTTAAACCAGCTCATTAAAATGTCATTGTGCTGTAACAGGAGCTCCACTTTTTTTTCCTGGGCAGATTGAAAAGATCAGACTTATCAGATCTGTGCAGGCAGTACAGAGAGAGGAAATTGATGCCTCCAGGGTGTGCTCCTCCCTGCCTCAGAGAGCATGTGAGAGGAGGGAAGAGAAGGCTCTGGGGAGACCTTATTTCTGCCTTTCAAAGTTGACTTATAGGAATGGAGACAGGCTTGTTAGCCTGTAGTGATGGAACAAGGGGTCATGGGTTTATATTAATTTAAATTTAAAAATTAAATTAATTTTTTATGATGAGTGTGGTAAAGCATTGGAATGGGTTTCCCAGGTAGGTACTATATGCCTCGTTCCTGAAAACATTCAAAGACAGGTTGGACAGGGCTCTGACCAACATGATCAAGCTGATCCCTGCTCACTGAAAGGGGTTTGGACTAAATAACCTTTAAATGTCCCCTCCAACTCAAACTTTTCTGTGAGTCTACAAACTCTGCAATCTTCCCCTCTTCATCAGAATTTTTTCTGCTACCTTGAGAAGCCTGCTGTGACCACAGATGCCTTTTCCTAACAGTGGCTGTAGGACATCCCAGCTTTATTTCTTGTAGGAGCCTGAAATTGAAATTCCTGTAAAAGGACATTATACTTGCCTGAAGATGCCTGGTTCTTATCAGCTAATTTTGATTAATGAACAAGCCTTCCTCTGTCCTGTGAAGCACTGTTTTCCTCACAAAGCTGAAATTTTAGTGCTTTGGTTTTAACCTGGTGTTTGGTGTGTAAACTTAGAAAAGCATTTTCTAGTGCCAGAAACTTGTTGTGATAGATGTTTGGTGAGATTCTCCAGACTCCAGGCCTTTTTTCAGGGAATGCTGCACAATAATGAATACCAAACAGAAGTTATTGAATACAGGTAAATTTTAATGAGCAGCACTTGTGTGCTGAACATATGTAGAAAAAGGGTTTATTTATGAAGGTTCAGCTGAGACTTGTTTGAGAAGGTTCACTTGAGATTTGAATATCGCAATCTAAATGAACATTGCTGGTCTTGATATGTGCCAGTTTGTCAAGATTCCTGAGCACAGGTGGGGAACAGTAAGAGAAGCTTCCTTTTAGCATAAAATACCAGTTTTATTGATATACAATGAAACTGGTCAATCTTTAAGGCAAAGTGAAGCTTCAAAAAGTAAAATTACAAAATTGTGAATAATCAGAATAGCCTTTTTCTGTGCTATGCCTATAGGATGGCTGGATAACACTGATGGTTGTGCATTTCTTATTCCAAGAGGGTCAGTACTTGACTGGAACAAAAGAAACATTGCTTCTTTGCATGAGGTAGCTTTCGTAGCCTGATAACTTGCTTCTTTGTGTCTCCCAGGTATCTGCTTTACTTCAACTCCATCATAGCAAAAGTTCTTGCTCTGTACTCTGGGTGCAGCCAAGTATGTGTAAACTACATATGAAACAAATGATGATATTACGATTAATTATTGAGAAAAGAAGTCAAATAATATATATGTATAACTATTTTCAGAGACTGAAACCATGATATGGATTATGGTTAAATTAGTTTTTTTTACCCATTTATTTAGATATAAAACAGAAATAGTTTTCTGAAAATATTCATTAAGTCTGTTTTAGGCTCCCTTTGGAACAGTTTTGGGTACTGAATATAAACTGGCATCAGCACTTTCCATGCTCCCACTGTAAGTGCAGTAACAACAGCAATTATGTGATGCTCTATATGATTCAATCTTGTAGTTTTTTTAGTTATTCTCTAGCAGAATAGATGGCTCTATGTGTAATGACACTTGCCTATATTTTCTCAACTGACACTTTGCAGACACATTTAGTTATAACACTAAATCTATCTTTTATGAATTAATTAAGACGGTATTTGTGTTTCTAACTCCCTCAAGGAAGAATGTAAATGAAGTATATTATGCTTAAAGTATTATTGTTGAGTTGGCTTGAAAATTTCAGTTTGAGATTCTGAATGTTGCTAGTGCTGTCTGTGTCAAGAAATAGAAGGTATCTGTAATCCATTTCCTATTAAATGCACACTCCATATTTCAAAGAACTGACTGTAAATTTCTGTAACAGAAAAGAGTAAAATATTAGATAGAATGTGTATCATATTCTCTGTAAAATTATATGTATTTGAATTTAAGTTTTATAGTGAAGGACACAAAAAATCAGGGAATCTGAAAAATGTTGAATGTATAGCTGAACTTTTCACTTTGTGTTATATGTGGAGGCAAATTCTTCCATTGTGTCTTTATTACCTATAAAAATGTGTTCAAGTGGCATACACAGCAGTTCAAACAGAACACATGAGGCAGCACAGAAGCTGAGATGCCAAATAATTTTAACTACATGTAGTTAGATGGGCCTTTTATCTGTTTTAGCCCAGAATATAGACTTTTAAATCCTTAACTTCTGTGCATCTTCCAGCCATATAGTACTCAATTAAAATAAAATGAGTAATGGTTTATTGACGAAGACAAATCTATGCCCTTTTTGGTCCTGGGTCATACAAGATATTTGTCCGTTACTAAATTAAGTATCTTAATGCATAAAGCCCATTAGCCTTGATACTGTGACTGAATCAATTGTTTATAGATTTGTAAATATGCTATCAATGAGTATCAAGGGATCAGTAGCACAGACCTCTGCACTTGCACTCTCTTCTGCAGTGGAAGTGCTCAAACACTTCATGTGTGGATGAGTGTACTGTGGGTTTTAAGGAGGAGGAAATTAAGAGTGGGGTGACTGGAGAACTTTAACTTGTGGTTATTCAGGGTGCTATTTATTAGTCTTGAGCAGGGGAGCCTCAGAAGGCCCTACAGCTTTACAGTAGATCAGCCTTCTCATAAGTTCAAACACCAACAATGGTTGGATATCGAAAGGCACTCTTAAGAATCTGGTTAAGGAGTGGCCACCTGCGTGTGGCAGCAATTTATTAGCAAGACCCAATTTTTTCTGTATCTCAGTCTCTGACTGAGACATAGACCAAAAAAAATGGCTTGCAATAATCTCTTTGCCTGTATGTCCTTGATTGTCCCATTTTCTCTTTTTTTTTTTAAGCTGCAGAAATGCAATCATGTTTCTCTTTTGACCATGATTTAAAAAGGCTGAATTTCTCTATGACGGGCAATATCGTAGTCTGACCCAAATTCACTCTTTTTGGAGCTGCTTTGCTGGAACAAGATGAACAAATGTCAATCCTTGTTTTCTGATTTCATAGGAATAGATAAGAGTGGATATATTTCCACCAATAAGATTTGGAGGGTGATGTGTAATGCTAACATGCAAATCAGTTGAGATGATATTTCTGTCAGGGGAAATAAAAACTCTTCCATGAATTTCCCTCATCATTCCTTTCATTTTCTGCATATAAGCTCCATGTAAAACTGTCAGGCTGGTAATTAGGCAAATTATAGGGACCTTCTCATATGAAAACTAATGCAATTTCCAGAGAGAATTTCAAATGAAGATGCCCACAAGGAAGGCAGAAGTCTGAGCTCGTTTTCCTTTATTGAGACTGATTTATAAGTGCACAGATTTTTCACTGTCTAAACTTGACAGCAGCAAGAGGATCTAAAGGTGGACTTTCTTGCAATGAATAGGTGTCTGAAAAATACTTGTCTTCCAGAAAGTAACATATTTAAATACAATGTAATTTTTTGGAAAATATTCCTACTTAGCTATGGTATAATTGTGCAAGCTGTCTGCATATTGTATAATTTTTATGAGAAGTCATGAACTGGTGAAGGTTTATCCTAAATCAGCACAGACTTGTAAAGCTGGCAGCAATCTTTCCCAAGAGAGAATCTGTGGGAAAAGCCAATTATAAACTAGGTTTCATAATTTTCTGCAAACTCTCTGTGCAGAACTGTACAGAGGAACAGAACTTCTCACTTTTAAGGACATGGGGCAATAATAAAAAAATGTGTTCATCAGCCTTTGTCCCTTTCAAAGCAACAAATAACATTCAGTAAAGAGAGAAGAGGCTGGGGAAAATGTAATGAGCTATGTAAGAAGGAGCCATCCCTCAAAACAATCAGGTTTTGGGGTGGCAGAGTTAATAAGGAATAAACAGATAACAATAAAATATATGAAATAGACTAATTTTTATGGTCAGAAATACATTGACATAATATACTTCCATAAGACATTTTTCTCAGTCCTGCATTATATCCATATAAAGAGATTAGCATTTCTCAAAATCAGTGTGTGTTGAATAAACGTACTTTAGAAAAAACTCATTGTAAAATGGACAAAGTTAATCCTGTTGGCATGTCATCCAGTTGGCTATTCCTTGTCTAGGTGAGGTGTCCAGGGGTTGGTTTACAGCCTAATTTAATATTTTTTCACCAGTGTTGCAGAAAGAGGAACGTCAGCCACCTGCTTTGGTGGGGCTGTGCAGGAACTACCCTGGCCCTGGGAACTGACCTGCTCCGTCTCCACTGGGCTGGGATGGAAACTCTCCCCAGATCCTGCAGCCCACTGCTTCTTGTTCCTCTTTAAAATTATTAAATCATGTCTACCAAAGTTTACAGCCCACATTGAGGTCACGTTTTAAGCCAGCAAGGGGCTTTACCAAGCCATGTGAAGGATGTGTGAGAGCAGGCCTTGCTGTCTGTGTAATGCAGTTTAAGTTTACTTTCTGACCAGACACAGGATTGACCCAGTGTCTGGGACCTACCTCACCAATAACACTGGGCAAGTGCCCAGAGACACTAGTGCTCCCTGTAGGGAAAAAAGCTAGCCAAGGCTAATGTCCTGTGGAGGGCAGATCTCTCAATCACACTGTCTTGGTGAAAAGACAACTAATTTATACATATAAAGTATTTTCCTCACCTCACCTCTTAACCACTTCGGAAATGATCCCCAAATCTTAATATTACTTCTGCAGGTAGGACTGATTATTTTCAGTCTATTTTTCTCTGATAATTGTCTGATAATTGCCCCTTTCCTTCACAGCCTTGTCATTGTGGAGTGGAGCCTGAAAATACAAACATCATTTGCTTCCAAATACTGGTCCCTGTGATCAGCCTGCGAACATCTTTGGTGTTGGAAGATGGATTGTCATTCATGCTTATTATATTGTACTGAAAGGTTTTGAGGGCTATTATGGAAAGTAGGTAACCATTTCATCATAAAACTGCTTGGAGCAGTTGCTGGAGGTGTAGTGCATTCACCTTAATCTATTCATGAAATCAAACCAGAGAGAGATAATCTGAGAAGAAAAGCACAGCCAACATTCAGGGGAAATTTTCTTCTCAAACTTTAATTAAGCTTCAAGAAAAATATCTAGGGACACCATGGAGTCTTAATTTCCTCATTGCTTGAAGGGTTAATGTCATTTATGTCTGCAAACCAGACTGGGATCATCTGCTGAGGGGGATCAGCACATGAAGTGAGGGTATCTAGAGGATAACATTAGACAGAAAAATGTTACTCTCTTTTTTAATGTGGTGTAAATCTATGCCTTTCACTAAACTGGAGTGATTTTATTTTGATAATTTGCATTTTGAACGTTGGTCCAATTACCTCCACCATTAATGAATGTGTTTATATTTTTGACAGCTGGGTCAATAAAGTTAGGGTTCATAAAATACTGTAGCTATGACATTACTCAGCATTTTCATTCTTAAATCCTTGAGTTTAGTACTTGGATGTAATGAAGTAAAATTTAATATACACCTACAGCAGGGAGAAAGTGCATCATTTTGTATCTATACAGCTGCAAGGATATGGTGCCCACCCCTATTCACCTTTGATTCTGTTATCTTAACAGCCAAATAGGAAAGCCCTCTAGGAACAGTAAGTAATTCTATAAGCTTAGGGTAGTAAAGTGCTAGTTTTGATATCATAGCTATACTGTCCTCTCTTGGTATTTTCATCCATTTAGTTGCTGAAGAATCTTGCTGCTTTATCACACTTTTTCTGAGAATTCCCATGATTTCCAGGAGATCTGGATCAGCGTTAATATGTTTTTATTACCAAAAAGTGTCACCCAGCACAGGACACTTGTGAGGAGATGAGACAGATGTGCTGACAACAGATCACAGGTCTCCTTCCACAAGGACTAAGGGCATGGAGAAGTTTTTGCTGACACCACTGAGAGAAGGGGCTAAGAGAAGGTTATTACCACCTTTCCTGAGGTCATCACTGCAAATGACTGGCCATAGTTTTGGAACTTTGTGATAAACTGCACAAGGCATCTTTGACATTATAGCGATGCAAAAATGGGGTCCTTTTTTAAAGAGAAGAGGAATAGGTAAGGGCATAAATCACTTTCTTCATTGTGTTTCCCTGGCCCCTTTGGCTCACAGGGATGTCTGTGTAAGAGTAGTTTTTCTAACTGATTTCATCATTAAACATAGAAATTATTTTCTGCTGCTATGGGAGGTATTTACCTCCCATGCTTGCCTGGGGGAAGCAAGACCCTTTTAGAAAATATCCAAGCCAACTCTTGCTCTGTCTCACTGCTTTGCTGGGCTGATTTTCAGTTCAGAGGCAATGCTCCAAGTCCATGTTCCTTCAACCTGGACATTTTATTGACATCCACAGCACAGTGATGCTGTGTGGGCTGAAGGATGGGTGGGGAAGGGGTGAGGGTGCCAGGTAGCAGGAGGTTGAGGTATAAGGCACACAAAATAATTCTCGTTGCTCCTGGGTAAGGTGCCTGTTTATACACAGTGTTAACTGGAGACCCATGCCTGCATGCCAGCCAGCTGATGCACTGACCTCCCTTCTCTACCTGTTTATCTTCCAAAGCTCTGACCAAGCAGGGAGCTCCCTCTGACTGTGGATGCTGCCATCCTCTGAGCTCCTTCAGCCCCCTCATGCCGGCTCTATTCTGTCAGTCACGGTCTGCATCCTCCGGGGTGGACAGCTTTGGAAAACAATCATCAGTCAGGCCTGATCAGTGAGAGGGAAGATGAGGACTCTCAGGATAACTAAACTATCGACACACTGCTTACTGGTGAATTCTCAGACTCTAGGCTGTGCTCAAGTTTTCACCCAACAGCTAAATCAAACAAATTCAGCATCCACAGCTGCATCTAAGCAGTTTGTTTCATACGTAGAAACACTGTGTGTCAGGTAGGGAAGGAGAAAAAAATGAGCTTTTTTCCCTCCTGGGGAGTTTGGGAGGAACAAGAGAAGAGTTTGTACCTGAGAAATCTCTTGCTGTTTTAGATAATGAAACAGTTTTTTCCCATAAAGGTTTACCTCCTCACCTTTCATGTGTGCCTGGGATGGGGAACCCTCCCACTCTCTGCAGTGACTAATTATTGAACTGTGCTCAGAAAAAGCTCTGTCACGTGGCAATCAAATGGGAACAAGAAATTATTGCAAATGACACTGTAGGCTAAATGCAGTGGCAACGAGAAGTCTTTAGAAACCCAAAACAAGGAAAGGAATCACTTGGTAAATACATGTGACATAATTAATTATAGAATAATGATGTCTATTTTTCTTGCCTGTGCTGGTGTTCTAGACCTAAATATTTTGCTGCATTTTAAATATTTCATTTACTTGTATGGCTTGACACAATTTTCTTCTTCTGATGTGCTTTCTTATCATATCATTGGAGAGAACAGCCTTGACTCTCCCTTGTCCTCTTTTCCCTCCTGCTTACTTTTGCATAATTTTAAAGGCATACTTGCTCTTTTTACTTAGAGAAGTACTTCAATATATTCAGACTGTGTTTGACTCCATGAAGAATTTCTTTTGCCTCTGTGATTTCAGAAATCCTGAATTTATAGTAGAATATCATATATGTGTGTATATATATATGTAAAAATTAAGATGGGAAACTGTAGGGAGAAATCTCTTTGAACTGTCATGCTAATGTAATTTCATTTTTAAAGCACATTTGGAGACCTGTCACTCATCTTTTTAGTGCATCAGCTTTGCATTTGCTGATTTGCACCTTTTAACATTTGCTTGACAACTCTTGTTTACCTAATTTTCTATCGCAAAATTTTTAGTGTTCCAGATACAAATTTGGAAAGGACTAAGGTGGCTAAAAATGTGGACAGACTTTGAAATTTCTAAATTTTGAGAGAAGTCACCTGCCTGTGAATTGGATGCCTCATTAACTTCAAAACTCAAGGCTTTGTAAAGCTAAACTTCAACAGCAAGAGTTAAGTGTCCTTGAAAAGTTTATTTGGAATTTTCCATTTGGGGACAATCATTATCAATGACTGGGACAGTGAGAAAGCTGCAGCTGCTTACAGAAGACAAGTCTCAAGGAGGGATCTTTTTAACAGGTGCAAAAGCCTGAAGGGAGGGTGCAAAAAGATGGAACCTGGCTCTATCCAGCAGTACCCAGTGACAGGATAGTGACAGGATAGTGGCAGGACACAAACTGAAAAACAGGAGGTTCCCTCTGAGCACTTTTTCACTGTGGAGTGACCGAGCACTGCCAAAGGTTGCCCCAAGAGTTTGTGCAGCCTCCATCCTTGGAGACTTTTGGAATATACAGTTTTTGAAGTTTTCTGGACATTATCCTAGGCAAAATGCTGCAGATGGTTCTTCTTAACCAGGAGGCTGGACCAGATGACATCCAGTGGTCCCTTCCAACTTCAGCCATTCTGTCATCATGTGATTCTCTGATGCTGTTTTCACACTTAGATGTAATTTATTTTGGAACTTTATTAACATTGTTATTTAGCTTGTTGTTTTGGAGAGCTACAATACTGCTTTTGCCAGTTATTCATAAACCTGTATCTCATTCTGTTACGTGTTTCAGTTTGAAAGAATTCATATTTCAGTGTTTTTTAATTGATTTAAAAAGAATTTTATCTCTTTGTCTTTAGTAGTTCCTAATCCTTCATGTAGTTTCTGAAGTTTCTGCAACAATGCAATAAGAGAAAACTGAAAGTCAGTAGCACTCACATTTTTCCCAGCAGGTTTAGTTTGTAAAACATTAAAACATCCTTCTTTGCTCACTGATGAAAGACAAATTTACCTTGAAGTTACGAATCTCCCTTCTATCACATTTGTTACATGGCAAGTAATTTTATTTTGCTATATAAATTTGAAGCTGACAATATAATCTACTTTCTTTTATAATTTAGTTGCTTTCCTTTTCTTGAATGTTACATTTTGGTGTCAATCAATGGGTTAGTAGGAAGACTTCAATGAAGACATGACNTCCCCAGGGCAGTGGTCACAGCACTGACAGATTTCAAGAACTGTTTGGACAATGCTACTGGGCTCGCAGTGTGATTCTTGGGGATGGTGCTGTGCAGGGCCAGGAGCTGGGCTTGATGATCCTTGTGGGTCCCTTCCAACTCACCATTTCTGTAGTACCTACTTCCAGGGTACTCTGTATCCTCTCACATTGGGCTAATCTAGATCAGTTCACAGCTGGAATCATGGGCACTGAGGGACAGTGAGGGACTCAGCAAAGCAAAAAGCTGACACATGCTGTTGGGGTTAAACTGCCCCTAACCTACCCTGGAGAAAGAGAAAAAATGGGGCAGACCAGCAGAACCAAAATTACAACAGATGAAACAGTTCTCTCACCACTAGGCATGTAGGTAGCAAGGCAGAAAAGAAATGTTCTTAGACCAGTAGTATGTGCTGTTCAATACTGGGTGCAATGATTTCATTAATGATGCTTTTACACACAAAGGACTCTATTTAGTGTTTTAATAACACACAACAGTACAACATATCTGTTCATTCCTCACAACAGTGGAATCACCATGCTACAGACTTCCTAATGCTCTGCCTTGACTGCTATCAAAGGGAATTGTCTGAGTCACACGGAGCATAATAATGAGAGGAACAACTCAGATGACCTACTTGTTACCCACTTGCCTTCAGGCAGTAGTGTTTCTGCGCCTGGAAACCTTGAGGGCAAGCATCCCACAGCAACCACGAGTTAAGAAAGTAGTGAGGCATTTTGGGGGTTAAACAGCCTGATCAGGAAGAGGGCTGCACTGTCTGAAAAGAGGTGTGGGAGGTAAGGCTTCTGGACTTTGGCTGATGCTCCTGGGGAGTTCTGCTGAAGAGTAGCATTTTCAGGAATTTAGAAAAGGGAAGGAAAATAATGTTTTAGCCCAGACACTTGTCATGGAAATAAGTGAATTAAGCCAACACATACGTACATTAGAATGAGAATCCACAGACCTATTTACTATGGGGAGTTACCTTTGTATCACACTGTAATTCACCCTGGGGCTCTGAGGGAAATGCAAATGAGCAGTGGTCATGACCATAGCTGCTCTCTGAGCCAGAGATGGGGGGCAGGGAGCAAAACTGTCCTGTGTTTCCACAGCCAATTCAAATGAGAGGGTTTAAATTTGTCTTTGCCTGTTGCAACAAAGGGCGATGGCAGGAGAAAAAGAGTCTCCCACAGCCACTGCTCTTCCCCTCTGCATCTATTGCTGTCCATCATGAGGAGTGGATTGCAAGAGAGACTGCAGGAGAGGAACTGAGCAGACTGTCTGCCCTTGATCCCATAAATAATACACAGATGTGTATAATTTCAGCTGATAACCCCTAAGTGTGATTAAGGTGAGGAACAGGGCAGGTAGGAGGGTGTTTAGTGTCTTGCAGTTCTGCAAAACAAATCATGTTTCCTTGTGACTCTGCTAGAAATTCCTGGCTTTGGCTTCAGCAGAAACAGGATCTCACTTTAGAAGGAGAATATCTTCCTTCAAGAAGGATAAGGTTTCATGCCCCAGTGCTTGGTAGTAGGTCCTCCACCTGCTGTTCCCATTTATTCACAGGAATATGAGTAGGAAAAAAGGGTAATTAAAGTTATCCTCATTGCTTTTGCTCAAATACAGGAGATGGGAAAAAGCCTCATAGATTCAAAAGTGTTTTCCTGCTTGCTTTAAGAGTAGATCTTGTTATATTAACCTTACTTTAATTATAAACTGCACCTATTCTGAGGGAAACTGAGGGAAAGATAGCTGTAGAGTATCCCTGGATAAGTGTATTTTACCTGTTCTTTTTATAGGCTGAAGAACAACAATGGAAAGATGATCATATTTCCTTGGCAGCTCCGTAACCTACTTTTTTGGAGCAGCAGCTTCAAGTGACGAGGACTATCATTAGTACTATCAAATTGAAATTCATGTGAAGGACCTGGTTTCTTTCCCCCTCTCTGCCCCTATCTCTCCCTATTCCCCTCCCCTTTCCCCTTTTCTCCCCCCCTCCCTTCTCCTCTCCCTGCTCCTCTCCTCCTCTCTGTCCCTCCATTTCCTTCCGTTTTACTCTTTATCTTCTACCCTCTCCCCTCTTGCTCTTTGTCTGCCCTATCTTTTCTCATAAGAAAACATGTTGGCTGGTAAGGATCCTCCTAAAGGGCTAATTCAAGGATAAAGGATTATATTTATCTGGTCACAAGAGATTTTCTTTCATTTAATTTGAAAAAATAAAACATAATTTATACACCATAAATAATGTTAGCTTCCAAAAATCTATGAGAGAATGGCAGCATGTCTTTGCTGAGCACAGTCTAAAACCTCTTGTGTGAGCTGATCAAATTAAATAAAGC
>VZRX01015741.1:39655-64102 GCA_013398075.1 Notiomystis cincta | reverse complement strand
ATTCCACCAGATGGCAAGCTTTAACCAAGGGAAAAAAAAAAAGTTTTTTTGCAACTATCCATTTACCTTAGGGGAGAGGGGGAAGTGAGCTTGGCTTAGTGAATATTTTTGTTGGTTTTTTCCCTCTTTGTTTTAAAAAAAATGTTTTTACTATAAGAGGCTCACATCCATCTTCTGGCATGATGTGTAGTGTTTAGAAAAATAAATCAATAGAACAACATTTGCTGTCAGCTGTTGAGTAACTGACAGGTGTCATCAGGCAAAGCAAAAAATGGTTTAGAATATATGATCCATCCCCAAATTTCATCTAACAGAGACAGATTCAGTGCTCCTAAACAAACAAATGAGTGTAGGGATTCCAGTAAAAAATGAGAAGATATTACTAAGCTCTCAGTGCTGCATAACCAACTCTGAGTTCTGCTTATCCCCAAACTCCACATTAATCCTTACCTTTGACTGCCAGGAAGGAGCTGCTCTGCCATGTATTTCTGCTATTATAACCTGCCCTCAATGTGTGGACATAGCACAGAGCAGAGAACTGTGCTTGCTCTGCTCAAGCTACATGATCTCTTCAGTCCATGGCAGTCTGTGTTTCAGACCTCCTAGGAGTGGAGTTAAAGTCTGCTTGTGCAGCAGACTTTATCTGCTGTGCTAAAGTTAGAGGTGCTAATTTTCCCTCGTTTTGCTTTATGGACTGGTTGTTCCAGCCTCACAGGGGAAGCAGTTGTGTCACCAGGAGGTGGCTTGGCTTGGCACTGTGACTCAGCCATGGGGCCTTACAGCGACGTGTGAGGGCCCACTCTCCCGAGTCCCAGTTCAGCAATCTGGCCCTTGGATATGGAGATATCTGCTCTGTCTCCAGCAGCAACAGCTCCAGGGGACTCTGCAGCCTTTGGGTTAGAAAATCTGGCACAGGTAAAATCACAGTTACCAGTTCCTTTACTACTCATCAAGTTTTTTTTAAAAAAAGTTTGTTAGCACCTGTCTCCTCCTGGGATCATGAATGCATCCTTCCTTGGTAACTGGGCTCTGGGTAAATGACATGGTGGGAGCCTTGACAGCCCTAGGGGCTGCTGTGCCCATCCCTATAAACAGACAAGTGGTACCTGGTTGTTCAGGAGGAGAGACATGATTGGCTGGCATCACAAAAGTCTTCAAAGGGCAGAGGGGAAATCAAGTCTACATTTCAGCTGCTGATCTAATGACTGGAGAAAAAGGCTTCCCATTTTTTCCTGTAGGTTCTTTTCAAGTAAATTACTCTTCCACTATAAACATCTTTACAAGTTTGAAAATAGCTTTACCTATGTCTATACCTCTGTTTCTTAGCTCTTTCTAAAGAGTAAACTTCTAAAAAGTAAATCAATGCCATAGACATTTGTAAGATTATGCCAGATGAGCCTGAGGGAAATTTATGCAACAAACACAATTATGTGGCAGTTTGTAGAGTAGTCAAAACTTGTGAGCTCCAGTTCTGAGACTGAAAAATAAATACATACATTTTAGCAATTTTTGGATTTCCTGGTTCATGGTTTTAATTTTTTTCTCAACAGCATAGGAGGTTGGAAGCCTTTGTTTTTCCAAAAGTGGCAGCTCATTCTTCTGTTCTGACTCCTAGAACTGAGGCTTTACAAATGGCTCAGGATTGATTATACTATGGAGATTGAAGAGCTGCAGCAGTGCAGACTGCAGTGAAATGGAACAGCTAAGGAGTACAGGTGGCAGGCTGTGGGTGTCTGGCTCTGTATTCATGCTATGAGGACTTAGCTTGTGCTTCATTTCTCTCAGGGAGAGGATTATGGGCTTTGGAATTTTGTACTGTGCCTGGAGTTTGTTTAGGTCTTAATTTTTTCTTTTCCCTTTTGGATAAAACCCTGCAAATTCATGCAGTGCCTCTGCCAGAGCTCCAGGCATGCCTAGGGAAGTTGTGAATGCCCTCTGTGACTCCAGCATCCCTGGCACACATATCTCCTCTCCCTGGAAACAAGCAGTATCTCCCCAAAGCCATGTAGGTTTGACCAACAGCACGACTCATGCCACCTTGCTTTGCCATCACTCGTCTTACTATCCACTTACTTTTCGGAATTAAGGAAGCTTCTGAAAGCATCACACCAGGGTGACAGAAGTGCAGCTGGGTAGGAACTGTTTGGTGCTTCCAAAGGCAATGTGTCCTCTGAGAGCTATGGGAACCCACCACCTCTGCCAGGCTGTTCTCAGCAGAGCAGCAGTGTGCCAGCTTGGCATGCTTGTAAGTGTAAGGACAGCTAGGTTATTTTTGCACTGGGTCTCCCTTCTCTGCTGCCACTAAGAAATGCCACTGCAGTGATAGGGAGAGTCACAAGATTTTTTATTTATTTCTGCTCTTGCTGTGGGCCTTGGCTCTGTGAACTTTGCTTTGGTTTTCCCAGTGCGAGTTAATTTAGAGATCACTTGGTTTTGTGACAGATTGCAAAGGATGAGACCAATGCGATGATTTTGGAACAAGACCACAAAAACAGGCCAAAATTGCCCAGGAAGAGAAGTATTTTTCCTTCATGGCATCCAGTAAATTTGAATACTGTACTAAAATGAAAGTCCCCCAAAACCTTGTATGTATTAATGTCTTTTACTTGGTTTTAATTTTACTATTGGTGTCATATGTGAAACTCTGCTGAGTCTGAATTTCTCCCTTTCTTTTATAATTCAACTGTTGATATACAAACTAAAAGTCAGATTCCTTTTCCACATTCATAACGTCTCTGCAGTTCTGAAGAAACTTAACTGTAATAAACCAATGCAAAGAAAAATTCTTTTCTCTTCTGCTAAGAAAATTCTGTAATAAAAGTCCAAGTAAAGCTAAAAGATTGAACATTTGCATAATACCTTTTCAAGGGTAGGAATGGATTTTAAAGTCATGCATCTTAGTTAAAAAAAATGCTTTCAGTTCCTCTCTGAATGGCATTTTGCAGTCTGTAGGGTTTGTTTAAGTACTAATCTATCAAACATGGAGAGGGCTGAGATCACTGGTCTAAGTAATTTGTGGAGAGGAGACAACCATTCTACCTTAAATAAATCTGAGCTTGCTTTGAAGGAACTGCTTGAATCAGAAGTGCTGGGCTGGCAGGTGGCTGAAACCACATGTGATGTTTGATCTCAGATGTGTGGAAACCATCAGGCCAACAAAGGTATATAAAAGATGTATCTGCAGTAGGCTCAGGAAGATTCCAGTGCTGCAAATGAAGGTGTGGTCAAGTTTTCGAGGAAAGTGCTAGGTTATTTGCCTTGTGCTCAGTCTTTTCTGGGATTCAGCTTGCAGCCAGGCTGGAGTCAGGGTCCTGAAGTAGATGAACCTTTGTTCTGAAATGTATGGCTTCTCTCATGTTATATGTTTGCAAACGTTTTCTATGCTGTTATCTGTTGACAATATTCTGAAATCTCTTATTTTACTTACTGAGATAAAAAACTTTTGCTACTGATGTAGGCTCCTAGTCAATCTTTCTTCAAATAAATGTTGTTTTGTTGTTACTGCCTCTCTCTGCCACTGCTAAAATAAATCAGAATCCCCATCTCAATGCCTGTAGAGACAGGAACATTTAATTTATAGCAATTTCCTTTTCTCTTCATGGTTTCTACTAAACAGAACATGCTGGGTCTCAACCTGCATTTGCATTTATGCTAAATTACAAGCAGAACAATCAATACAAGTCCCAGCTCATGCTGCCCACAGCTGAACAGCAGCAGAAAAAGGAAACTGCCAAGGAAATCTTTCCCACCCAGCCAGCTTGTTACTTGTTTCTTGTTAATATACTTTCACAGATGGCATTTAGCCATCTATTTATTTATCACTGTGGTCTCGGAGTGCCTCCTAAGAGATGTGGAGATGAAAAGAGGAGCTTATCTGCACACACCTTGTGAATCTTCCTTGCAAGGCAGACCCAGCTGGCCACTTCTCAGGGCAGGTCAGGACAGGCAGAGAGGTTGTCTGGGCAGTATCTCCTCTTTGAGTGCCCAAAGAGGTGAAGACAGGACCCCCTTCACACAGGACTGCTACTGCTGGCACCTCCACTGGGATGGTTATTGCGAGCACTCATCCCTGACAATCGCAGTCCTCCCTGGCGTGTGTGTTCCCGCTCTCCACCTCCCTGACCAAGCCGCGGACTGTAGGTGACAGGAGGGAATCTTAGTGCTGGAAGGCTGCTGGGACTGAGCTCTGCTGTGGCCATTCCAGGACCTGAATTCATCCCCTCTGTCCTGCCACCCACCTGCTGCACTGCTACTCGTGTAGGTGAGGCGCTGCTAGACCTCTGCGCAGCGCTCAGCACGCATGGGAAGGTGTTTGCAGCTTTTGCCTCGGGACCCATGCTGAACTTAAAACAAGCAGAAGAGCATCTCTGTGATCCTGCAGTTAGCAGCCATATCCTGCAGAGCTGCAGAGACTCACTGAATTGACAGGATTAATGTGACTCCAGGGGGTCTCCCTGCAGCTAATCAGGAGACGCTGGTCCTAATGAATGAAGCGCAGTGGAGAGAACTGGTACGCTAAAGGCAGTGAATGTCCCCCTTATTGTAGTTACAGTGCTAGTGATTAAAACATTACTCAGTGGGATGCAGCTAACTCTCAAGCTAATTCTTGAGTTGAAGAAGGAGCAGCTCATAAAATGTCAGCTGCAAATGTAATGGAAACCACTGCTCAGGACACTCGTATTCTTTGATCAAGGGTTGTGCTGTAACTGAGGCAGGTTTTGGGGACTATGGCTCCAGCTCCTGCTTGCCTCCCGTGCAGCTCCTACTCAGAGCCTGTTCCATGTCTAAGAAACAAGTAGGTTCAACAGAAATGAGATAAATTAATCATTTCCCCTCCATAAACTGATGCTTATAATCCTGGCTGTGATTTCCTGTTATGTCTTCCCTTCTGCAGAGAACTTTATTCCCTACTGTGATGAAATAAAATGAACCAAACCATTGTCAAAACAATTCAAAGCGCTCTGCTCCTTTGAGCAGAGGGATCAGCTCTGTAGCCTACTTTGCCTGTTAACTCCTCAAATTGCTGAAGAAACAGGTACAGCAAAAATGATACTGTGCCTAATATTATATATTAAATTTAAGTGATGTGTTTATTTTATTGGTAACACAAAATAGTGTGCAATACACCTTTCTGTCCTGGCAAATGCCCCGTCTTAGAATAAATCAAAATCTCTGTGTACCTGCAGCCTATTGGCCAGCATCCAAACAAGCTATTGAATAAACATGCATGAAATATCACCTAAAAGACACATGAAAAATAGCAGCTGTGAAGAATGGGCCCTCAGTCTCTGTTCAGTCACACTGTTAGACCAGAGAAGCTGTTGGTTAAACCAATGCCAATCACACTAAAGGTGCAGCACAGTTTCCCTGAAGGCATCAGCTTGGGCTTTTCTTCTCTAATGACATAAAATTTTTGTGGGAATGTTTGGGACAGAGTGCCTCATGACACACCTTGATGTAGTGGGCGGCCAACCAGCCAGGGTCCTTGGGCAAGGTTGAAACAACAGCAATTTCATGGTTGCTAAATTATATATGTATGTAAGATCAGTAAGATTTGTTTATTTTGCATGGAAAGGCTTTTAAAAAAAATTTTGTTAAATTGTCACATCTTACAGAGCTGTCTTAGCAGCTCCCATTCATCTTTCCCCCAAAATCCTGTAAGTCCATGAATGAATATAAAAATCTATATTTACATTTCCCTTTTGAAAAAGGCTAAATATGGTAATGGTCAATGGTGTTTTTAGCAGGGAATAAAATGTTATTACCTATCCTGTCCTTAGCAAAACCTACTTTTCTCCTGCCTTGTATTTCTAGGGGTTCTTTCTCCCATCATCTATGCTATGCTAATTAGTTCCTAACTTTTACTTTCTCTCTTTCCCTCTCTCCTATTTAATTAACATGGTGGATGTTGTCTTTTGTCTTACGGTTACAATGAATAAGGCTCCTGTGAAAACAATGTTTTTTTAAAATCTTTTTAATTGAAATGGCATGAATTCAAAGATTGTCAGGCAGTTCTAGCAATTTTGTCACATGAAAGTTGCTTTTTAGACTCTTCCCCCAAAGCACACTTAAAAAGCCCCAAACTAGCTTTTTGCTTAGGCAGCAACTGTTGTGCAAAGGAACATAAAAAAGGCAAAGCATTAAAGAATAATTAAATGTTTTCTAAATTCTGGCAGTTGCACGTAGAATGTTGCTTTCAAGTGTGGATGCACTCTAATTCACACAAATGTCCTTCCTTTAAGGCAGGAAAGAAGCCCAAGATCCAGACCCTCTTTTAAAGACTGGTGCTAGGTTCTTATCCATGGTTAGTTTCTGTATGAAGTTTCCAAAACTTCTTTTCACCATGCAATGAAATCCTTCTCCTCAGCATGTGGGGTTTAGGTATTTTGCTCCTGCAGGTCCAAGCACTTTCCTAGTTACCAGGATGAGGAGGTGCTGGGGTGAGCAGCATCTCCAACCCCACTGAAGCTGGATTACTCCTCCATGTGGGAAGCAAACTACAGGCTGAGTAGGATAAGCAGGGAAATGACAATCAGAGCTCAGCCAAGAGGGGGTGGATACGGATTGTTTGCCCTGCTACTTTACTTTGTTGTTGCGGCTCCTGTGATTCCTGACCCACCTGATTTCAGCTGAAATTTCCATGGCTGTGCCTATTTGTATCAGATGTTTTGCTCTCAAAGGTTATTTCTGCTTCTGTGATGTTTTCACTTTGTTCACAGAGACTTCTACCTGTGCAGGTGTAGTACATTGCATTGCTGAGAACCTGTGGGCCATGATCTTCATGGCTGTCACTCACAAAGTACGTTAACAATTGTTATTTAAGTTTTCTCTGAAAGACAAATCATAGCAGATTGCACTAAGATGTTTAACAACAGCTTGTAGTAGATGCTTTGATTTATTTTTTTCTCTAGCACCCATAAACAGCTCAAAAACTCATTTAGGCATCTTGTGCTTTATCTGTTACCTAGCACAGGGTGGTGTCTGCAGAGCGGGGGAGTACCAAGCTCAAGAGATGAAATGCTGCAGCATGTTCATCTCAGCTTGTGCTGCTAAAGCAGATGGAATCAGTCGTGAAAGAGGTCCAGGGTGAATCTCCTCACACTGAGCTATGGGCCATAACTGCAGAGTTTCATTAGTGCTAAAATGTCTAATTTTGGGTCATGAAGTACAGCCTTTGCCAAAAGCACCTGCAACTGCCCCAGTCTGCTCCATTTCCCCTTTCCAGAATTCAGGCTGGCAGTGTGTAAGCCTCCTGGGTCCTGGTGCTGATACCTTTGTAATAGAATAATCAAGGCTTTAGTCCAATCATTATCACAGTTACTCACGGGCTGAAAAAGTGTAACATCATGGGTATCTATAGTAATTTTTATCACAGGAAAAGCCATGGAATTTTTCAACTGCAGAGGTGCTTTGTAGTAAGTCTAAGATCTACTCCAGACTTATTTTACTGCAGACACACTCTGCAGATATAACTTCATTTGATTCACTAATAGTCATGCCAATTATAAAGTGAAGGCATTTAATTACAGTGCCTGCAGCTTGTGAGGCTTGATTCAAAGCCCACCAAAGTCAAAGGATGCTTTAAAGCTGAATGAAAGAAGTTTGAGAGATAGCAAGGATTCCAAAGTAAGCTGTGACTACAGAATCAAGTGTGGAAGGGACAGTAGAATCACAGAATCAAGGTTGGAAGAGACCTCTAAGACTATCCAGTCCAACTGTTCAGCCAGCACTGCCACTGTAACCCCTGAACCATTCAACCACATCACCAGCACCAGATCCAGATGCCTCTTAAACAGCTCCAGGTGTGGGGACTTCACCAGCTCCCTGGGCAACCGATTCCAATGTCTATACATTTTCCAAAACAGGAAAAATTTTCTGTAAAACAGTGCTTAATGTTTGGAACTGTGCTTCTAATAGTTTCTGTTTAATGGGTTTCTCCTTTCTTTACATATTTTTTTATATTACAATATTTGTTCCTCGATCTGATACATTCGTACCTCTGATTTATTCAAAAGTGAGAGTGCTAACAAATATTCTGCACTGGGTATTAGTGGATTTCTTGCACTTCTGAATTAAAAAAAGCTGCTTTCAGCAACTGAAAATTTAATTTCACGTATATTCTAGTTGAGTTACGCTTACTCAGCAATGGAACACAATGATTATTTTCCTTCTGTTCTGTTTTATATTTTATGTTTTCTCCAGGTTATCATGTTTCAATAATACAATATGATCATACAGCAGATTAAAATGAGTCACAAAACTCTTGTACTTTGCTCCTTTGAACAGATTGCCAGGATGTGGTTTAGTGTTTATCAATGCAACCCCAATGAAATAAATCAGTGGGAAAAGAACATTTTATAGAAACACTTTCTAAATATCTCAGAACTGTGAAATGTGATAAGGCTGGACATGATTCTTGGTTGCTTCTACCTTCTGTAACCATTTATACTTGAGGAAAGAAGATACAGGATTTCTGCAGGATGCTGTCATTCTGACTGGGTGGAATGTTTACTCTCAGCTCCTTTTAAAGACACTGTCCCAAACACAAGGTGGCATGAAGTAGACTAGTTTTGACAGCAAAATATTGTGATTCTAGTCAATTTTCCAAACCTTTCTCTTTCCTTGTCAGTAAATGGGATAACAACGTGTGAAATGCCACGTTATGGGTGTGGGAAGTCTTAGTTTTGAGCTTTGCACATGGACCAGTGATCCATAGCTAGGAGAAGTAGGTGTGTGCAGAGCTGAGTGGTGTAACTGAGAAAAGATTGGGTTATCCCCAGAGGCTGACATGGCTCCCCAGACTGCTACAGTTGCTCCCTAATGAGCAGTTTTTGTAAAAATGGGACTGATTAGCATTTGTCTTGCCCACTGAAAGAGCTGTGGGAGAAGTCTTAATGGTTTTCCACATTAGAAGTCTCTATGTTTTCCCCAGAATGATGCATAGCTTGGATGCCTATGCAAGCATCTAATGAACTTCTACTACTGTGATATCCTCAACATTTCTGCAGTACTATTAATGCTCCTGATGTTTTATTGAATTTTACATCAAGTTATTGCTAATCAGATGGAGATACAGAACTAATCAAATAACCCAAGTTTCTTTAGAAAGTGATGTTAATTTTTAATGCAATAGCAGTAAGGAACCACTGTACCTTGGGCTCACCCTTGAAGATATGAACAACCTCCTTTAATGCTGGAAGCCAGGACATCAACTAAACTGAAGTTATTTTATTGTTTTTTACCTATGGGTTATTAATATTGAGTAAATTCCTGCTGATTATTTAAGAAGATGGAACTCTTATGGTGTCTCTTTAAACAAGCTTTCACTTGGGCTTACACAACTAAAGCTTATACTTGATTTGGCAATAGAATTCTTCACACTGTCCCCAAAAAGCCAGAAAGACTTTTGTATCTAGTACCTCTTTACTCTGTGAGCTGATCTGTCTGTGCTCTCTGGATGGGGAAGGGGAACTTGGAAAATCTGGAGCCACATCTATAGACCATCACTGTATATTTAGCTAGTATACTCTTCTGGGAGTGGTAGGAAGTGCTTGGTGAAGATAAATTTGTTAAATTTCAGTTGAAAGATCTCATGCTTGTGCAAGTTATCTACATTTTCCATGTTCCAGAAGTAGTTCTGCTATCTTTCATACCTAAAGCCTTAGCAACTGTACTGTATTTGAGTCCTGTCACTTAATCATGGCAGAGATACTGTGAATTATCACCTATTTTGCAAGGACTGCAGTTAGCAATTTTTTATAGAAAAATAAAGTAAAATTTAGTCTATATTTATCTGTGACACTACCTTTTAGATAGTCTGTTTCACAGGCATTTGGGCATTTTGCATGTGGAAGTTACTGTGGCCCAGTTCCTTTCAGTGTCAAGACATGTCCTTAGCATGAGTGAGGTAATGGATCCATCAACTTTGACATCAAACCATGAACCTAAAGTTATTTTTTTTTCAATACTGCCAAGGCTGAGACAAAGTTCAGTGATTTACATGGAGTCTCATATCAACAATGCTGTTTTTTTCAGAGATGTGCCTGTTCCTGTAGCTCCTTTTGGAAGTGGGAACATGAAGAAGTTGTGCTCTGCTTGATTTCATCAAAGCAGCATTTGATTGAGTACTGGACCTCACACTGTTTTGATAGGTGTCATTGCAGCTGACACAATCTGGCTGTGGAGGGATCAGAGCTGTGAAATTAGATTCTGCCTATTGATTGATATTGTTCTGAATGCCACCAACATCATCAAGATAAATGAATTCTCTAACACTGTGAAGAAAGGGGGGCTAGCACTGCTCTCAAATATTTAATAACTATTGATGTTTCCAATATTCATATAATTGACTTACAGGATGGATTGTAAAGAAGAAAGAAACATTTAGAAGGAGTACATTTAAAGAAGGAAGAAACATTTAAAATAGCTCTCAATGTGATGAAAAAACAACTGAGAAATGCAGAAACCTCAGACTATAGCTTCCTACCTATTCTCTGTTACAAGAAAGATCGAAATTATAAAAAGATAGGGCAATATTGCAGTACAGCTTGACTGAGATACTGAAGGGTTCCTTTTCATCTAAAAGTTGAATGAAATTAAAAGTATTAATGTGGCTTCAGATATAATTAACCTGATGTGATTTTATAAACATTCTCAGGATATCTTTTCTGGGATTCATTAATCTCTGGACTGAAATTAACTGATGTTTGGGCTTGCAATAAAAATAAGAAATTTTTTATGTCAGTTTTATGTCAAGATGATTTTAAGCAGCAAGGATTACACAGTGTCCTGGTACATGAGCTGTAAGAGCACAGGTCAGAATGTTCTAAGAAAGAAATTGTGACATACGCAACAAAATGGGATAATTGCAATCCAGTGAAATAAGCTCCCTGTAAAATCAGAACTGCAGTCAGTCAGGCAAAGTAAGCAATGACATCTTCACAAACAGAGCCCACATCCAGTAGGAACTGACATTAGAAAGCTGAGCATCTGCATCCTGTTTCCTGAACCAGACTGCTGCAGGGAAGCAGCAATGCAGAACCATGTCCTTGGTGCAGCATTCAAGCTCTTACATCTGTCCTTGTACAAGGCAAATCCCATTACAGCTTTTTTCCTGCCAGGCCATTTCACTTTCTTGAAATGTTGGATGAATATCTAGGAGCAGAGCGTTGGGAAAAGATGTGCTGTTCACACTTGCATCTCCACAGACCTAGGTTTGCAGTAACCAAAGGCAACATTTGAAACATACTTTCTCATGCAGTCTGTTCACACAAGAAATGACAGACGGGCTTGGTCTCTAGGAGGAAAAACAGTGAAGTGTGAGGAAACACGCGCGCGTGGACTGGTCAGGCTTACTCTGATGTGTGGCTGGGGTGTTGGCACCAGTTCCTCTGGAGAGGAGATCTGGAGGCCTCTAATGGAAGGAGAAAGAGGCCATCCTGAGTGGACATTCACTGACCCCAGAGTCAGAAGGAGGAGTTATGAAAGTGATGAACTAAGCTGGGACTTCTGCTCACATCAGAGCATGCTTGTACCAACTCTGCTTGTCACCACAACTGACAGCAAAGTGAGGCCTCTGGTGACAGAAGGATGACAAAGAGAAAGGTAGAGCTGCTTGAGAGCCTAATTTGAGGACTCAAATATATTTTTCACAACACTAGAAAAGAAAAACTTTTGTGCTAAAATTAGCTAAGCAAAAAAGAGAGATCTGTAGTAGTTTGTATGTGTAGTAAGGAATCATATATGTCAATTTGGTATCACTGTGCCATGCCTGGCTAGCACAAACTTATCAGAGTCAGGGAGTTTGGGGGTTCTTTGTCTGCTGCTTCTCTGCTTCCTGATACAAAGCAGCACCACCACACCATGGTAAGTCATACTGCTCATCTGGCCACCAGGTCCTGAGTGAAGTGGCGCTTGATTCATCAACACAGTCACATTTCCCTTGAAAATTTCCAAACTTAAGCCATGCTGCAATTTTTTGGCAAAGTACTATTTGCTAATGCATTGAACTCTGGAAGCACAAAGCAGGCTTTTCCTACAAGCAGCTCACTGCCTGTAGAGCTCTTTTGGAAAGCTGCCTTGATGAAGGGTGTGAAAATCTGGCTCTGTCCCCTCTGTCATTGATGCAGAAAGAGAATTTCTTTCTCGTGCCTGGTTGTAACAGAGACGAATGACAAATACTGTGCAGATTCAGATGTCCTGGTTTAGATTTTTTAAACAGCACACAGCTCTCTTCTGTCTCCCCCGAACCTGAAGAACTGCAGTGATAACACACCTCATTTCTTTCTTGTTGGTCCAAGGCTGAAAGGTTAAACTGTTCTAAATGCATGACCAGCTTCACACATTTTAGGGCAAATGTGTATGGATGTGAGTTGTTTGCTCAGGGAAAGCACTCACAGGTTTCAGCCTATGGACTCGCCTTCAGACAGACTGGAATGGGAATTTCCATGAGTAGAAACAGCTGGATCAAACTCTCTGTAAGTAATTAACACACAGGAGAGACAGTTGTGCTTGCACTTTATCAAGCCTCTTGGTAAGATTATGTACTCCAGATAATTAATCATTACATTTCCCTATACACATAATTACCTCCACTTTCTTGCTCTCCCACCTCCACACATATAAACAATTCATATGCATGTATTTACAGAGTAATTACAGAGTGCATATGCTGTGATTAAAGGCAATATAAACTGTGTTACCCTAATTACAAGAAAAAAACCAAAAAAATACCCCAAACAAATGAAAGCACAAGCATGAAACCACACCACTTCTTTAACTGGATCAAATATCTTTCTCTTCAGACTATTAGAAAGAAAAAAAGAAACTGAAATATTCTGTGCTATGAGCCTGGCACAAAATCTGAGAGTGTCAGCCAGCCCAGCAGGTTCCTTGGTTGTAAATTATTTAATATATGGGACATAATTCAGAAAGCAACGTCACATGCGACAAGATGAAAGAAATGCTGCATCTCAGAGTTGGAGCACCATTTGGGTTTAGTTCCCTTCCACCAGATAAGAGAAGCTCATGCAGATATATCTTCAGTGGAAAGCACCTGTATCCCACATGAAGTGAATACAGGAATGTTTGCTTTCTGAAAATCCTTGTTGGCTTTGTTTACATGAAGTGATCTGATGTGGCTCTAATAAAAGTAGCAGCACTGTTCTCTCCTTCTGAAGTCTCATATTCCCCCATAATATTTTGGCATATGACCTGTGTGTTTTCCATGGCAGACTGCTCTGATGCTTTCCTTCAGAGAGTTTGGCTCCAAGCACTCCAGTCTACTGGCAAATTAAGTAACTCTGCAGGATCAAATGGAGAAATTCTGCATTTTCTTGTTAAATAATCTTGGGCGGCTGGTGTGACTCTTGAGGATGATTCTGCTGAGGGTCAGGAGTTGGACTTGATGATCCTCGTGGGTCCCTTCTAACTCAGTTTATTCTGTGATTCTGTAATTCTTTTGTCTGGGTTCATGAAGCAGGATAATAAGAGCAGTCAACAACAAAGAAAGAAGGTGACATTGAAAGGATATATGGCTTAGATTTATTTCATCTGGCATCAAATTGTTTAGAAAGTTGCCACTCACTTTTGCTGCTAAAAGTCCATGGTGAGACCACACTTGCAGCTTTTGGCTGACAAACACTGCTAAGAATGACTCATCATTAGGTCTACGAGCTGGCATAGAGTGATGGCTGGTTGCAGTTCTCATGTGTTAGCAGGGCAGCTGGGAGGGCCTGCATGTATCCTGTGTACCCAGGGCTGGTCACGAAGTTCAGCACAAAGGGCTGCTCTTTCCACATCTGCAATACCAGGCAAGCTACTGTCAGGTCTGCCCAAAGAGGTGCTGCCTCAGCAGTAGCTTGACTTGCTTTCTGCCACAGGAGGATGACTAAGGTCCATTATCCCTGTGGATATCAATGCAATTGTTCTCTGTTATTCATACTGGGACACCACACTTATTGCTCTGGGCATTCTCCGGACCTGTCTTTGTAGAAGTGGATGTATTGTCTTGTGTTTTGAAGTGCTTCCTATGCTAATATTTGGGAGAAATTTAGTGTGCTTAATGGAAGTCTTAATGTTGAGAAAAGAAATGGAGTGGGTGTGGGAGATGGCAGAGGAGGATCAGAAGCACAAAATCCTAGGGCTATTGAGGAAAAAGTATGTCATAGCAGAGGACTGGCAGGGAAGATAGGGAGGATACCAGACAGAAAAAGGTGAGAAATTAAGATGAACAGAGACAGTTTGGTGGCACAGGAGTAGGGATGGCTTTGAGCTATTGCAATGTGCTTATTGCTAGACAATACAAAAACCCTCAGAGTCCCAGCATCCCTGTTGTGTCAAGCAACAGGGAGTTAAACACCTTGGTGCCTTACATCACCTGGCTGTTGCTGATGGCAGAGCCTGGTACAGACACCATCTTGTGTTCTGTCAAAGTGGGTATGGGCAATAATTGAAGATTTTCACACTGCTTGTAACACTACTACTGGGGGCCTCTGTAGGAACCCAGTGAATGACCATGAGATTAAATCATACACTTCCTTTCTACCAGAATAGTTTGCAGCTAGTGGCAGGAAGTTAGGGCTAATCGTCTGACCTTATTCTGGCTTGTACTTTGTCTCTGCAGCCTTCAAAGTTAGTTTAATGTAGGCATTACAGCACCATTTCCTGTCTGTTTAAGAAGACAAAAAATAATCTCCCTGACTGCCTGAAATTCAGAGCCTGGCTCAACTTTCCTGCAGACCATGCAGCTTTGGATCACCACAGTGCCAACCCTAACCCTTCAGTGTCTGGCCTGAGTAACAGTGTCTCATTAATTAATACACAAGCTGTGAAATGGGACTGGAGCCAGGTGGCTTGAAATTCTGCAGCCTTTGACGGGAAATTCTGCATTGTGTAAGGCTGACTATGCTGATGATCCCAGCAGAAGAGAAAGTGAATGTGTCTCTCTCCAGCTGAAACTATGCCTGGGATGAAACTCTTCTGTTTGAGCCAGAGAGGTGATTTAAGCTGGTACCGAGTGCCATTACCTGAAGTGCAATTTAGCCAGGAAACAAACCTCCACTTACAAAAAGCACTTGATGATCTTTAATTATCACAGCAGGTCTGGACCTCAGCTTTCAATCTCATCAGCTAAGTGTTTGCCCTCTGCTACTGGGCTGAGTCACTGCCTGAATAAAGAGGCCAGAGGAAGGAGAAGGTGTGTGCTGTGTCAAAAGACAGAACCTCTTCTTATAGAGATCCTGGGTCTGCAGGGAGATTGGGACCATTCACAATTAGCTGTTTGCATCCCTTGAAAGCAAATGCACTGCTCCCCTAGGGTCACTTGTAGCATTTGCAATGCTTTCAAAGTGTTTGATAATTGCTTATTTGTTCACCAAGATAATACATATTGGACACTGTACATGTTGTTCCATATATTTCTTTGCCAAGTCCTGTGTTACAAGACAGATTTTTATTTGAAAAATGTTAATAAAGCCCTTGTGTTCCTCAGTGCATAGGAACAGTTTCCTGTACTCGCATACCAATACCTTGTATAATAAGTATCATATTGAGTAAATGAAAGAGGAAGCAAGGTCACCTTCAGACTTGCTACAGTATCTGGAGTGAACACTGCGCAGAATTTGTGTTGCAGGGCCTTTGCTGAGGCGGTGTGATTTTTTGCCAAATGGGCCGCAGTGTGACAAAGGCCCCGGCTTTTTAGATCACACGCAGCCTGCGTCTTGCTGGGGCAGTGGAGAAGCTCAAGGTTAACAGACTTGGTCTGCAGAAGGAGCAAATGCCTCAGGTGTCAGCCTGGCCAAATAGATAACTTGTGCTCTCAGCTATCCTCGTAGTCCAAATTACACATGCATTCCACAAACCCACATATTCTAACCGGGAATTATGTCAGCTGCAGACAAAGCAATTAGGCTAATTTTCTCAGTGCATATGGCATGTTAGCAGCTGGCAAACTGTTTGCAGGAGGGCTCCTAAAAGTGCTACCATTAGCCAAATTATTGTCATGGATAATCAGAGATCACTTTCCTTACATTGCCAACGTAATGCACAGTTTGGTTAGGCTTTGAGATGGGGAATTTAATTGCAGCAAGAAACCTTTTTCATTTTACAGGGATACAGTGATAAAACAGTTTAGCTGTGGCTGGTCAAGGACTTCCTTACCAGTGTTAAATTTGATATCTGGAAATAATAGCTAGAATTTATTTCACTGGTAGCAATTGTCTAATCCCCTAGTTGCCTCTGCGAAATACAATTTTCTCACTGTTTTGTCACCTAAACTGTATGACTAATGTTCTAAATTAAAACACTGCCCTCTTATTCTACCAGCCAAAAATTTCATGACAGTTATAAGTCTGATGCCAGAGGACTAAAGTTAAAAATATCCCTTTCTTTCTCTTTCCTCTGAGATCTTTAGTCCACAGGGATAGGATCCCATATGACAAAAGGCTCAGCCTGGTTAAATCAAAATGGAGAGAAAGGGAAACGTGGATGGGAGGCATCGCTGCATGTGTTATTTGTGTTGTGCTATTATTTTGGAAAGGCATTGCTGTGGAAAAGAGGAAGTTCATGGGTTACTTAGAGCATGAGTTAGTCAGTAATGAATGTGATTTGGGTGGAGGGAGCAGTGAGGAACACCCCTGGAAGGGCGTTGAACAGCACTGAGTCACAGGAGCAAGGAGTGAAGAGAGGGTTCTGCCTTGCTTCAGGGATCCATCCAGAAATGCTTTTTGGGGGCTATCTTCAGGTTAGGCCTTCCTCATTTGGCTTTCAGATGTAGTGTCCAGTGCTGCAGCTGTGACTCAGTCCAAGCAGCAAACACCTGGTGCTGTGTCTTTACTGGTATTGAGAATTGCAGACCTGTGCATTCATAATGCAGAATAGGCAGGCTGAACTCCTCAGTCTCTGCTCGATGCCATAGCAGTCCACAAGTTTTGGGTGATGACCTGCTAGTCATCTTGCCACGTCCTGTGCAGTGTTGTGTGACATTCTCACATGTGGGCTCTCTTTAGATAATGGGGCAATATACAACCAGGCATCCTGCAAGCCACAGCCAAAGAAGGCTGCATAAATTACTGCTTTAAAGCCAGGCAGGGAGAGAGCATAAAACACAAGCTCAGGAAACATAGGACTTCAGGTTATGCCCATAAGGGCAAGATAACATTGATAGAATAGGATTTGTGCATTGTTTTAAAGGACTTGTCCAGGATTTTACACACTAGGCCAAATTCGGCTCTGTCGTGCCATTGATCTCAGTGCCACTGCTACATGATAATAATTGCTTGGGCTCCTTGAAATGGATTTGAGGAGGAAAATAAAAATACCACCAAGTTCAGCAAAGTATACATTCAGCTGCAACACTGTATTTGAAAAGGTCTGTTTGTCATCCTGGCCCCTAGTTTTCTCATGGCTTTTTTGATCTTCAAAGGACTTTGCAGGTATTGATTAATCTCAGAGTGGACCTGTGAAATAGTTGCAGTGAGTAACTATCACCTCTGCTGCAGAGACTGTGAAACTGAAACAAAGGAGTTTCAACTGCACAAGAAGCTGAATTGGCCACCATGAGATCCTGGCTATCCAGCCCGGCCTCAGACCTCTTGATCATACCTCTGTCAAATGGGGTGTTCTGCTCCTTGCTCCCCTAGCAAGTATTTCTTTTGGATTAATTGCGAGACACTGAATTCAATATCAATCTATTTTTAATAGAAGAAATACCACCTGGAGCCAGCTCAGAGAGACTGCCTAAAGTTACCTGAACCAGATTGCATTGTTCCTTCTCTCTTTACAAGGAAAAGAGGTGTGGAAGAACACATACACAGCCAAACAGAAACTGATTCAGTTCATTTGGATTGCCATTTAAAATCATCTGCCAGCACTTTCTTTACCGTAAATAAAATAAAACTCTCTGTAAAAAGGTGTGAAATATGCACAAAATGATCTCTCTCTACAGAACTGTGCAAGCAGCTATCTTGGGACAGGTAATGAAGATCATATATGATCTGGTAAAGAGCCATGAAAAAATTTGAGGCAGCTGTCTTCTGCTGGGCAGCAGTTTTGCAGTGACCTCAACTGAGTCAAAGTTTTTTATGTGAATTAAGATGGGGGAAGTGAAAAAATCAGAAAAAGGAGTAGAAAAGGCAATGTTTGGACCTGACATTTCAGAAGAGTTGCTGGTTTCAAAACATAACTGGCTTTTACTTAAAAGAGGAAAACTCAGTCAAAATAACTAATTTGTGGCATTTTTTTGTTGTTTCCTGGAGAACTCTGCTACCAATGTGTTAGTCTTTCTGTAGTGGGGCAGATATGAAGACATCTCACTTTGGAAGTTTTGGTGTTACAGAATGAATAACTTGAAGATGCCAAGGGGTATCTTCCAAGAAGAACTTTTAGCTGGAAACAAAATTAGTATGTTTGCCAAATAACAAAAGTTACCGCTCTTGCTCCAGAGAATAGCAGTTCTGGTGTAGGTGGTGTCTAAAAGTGATGTTTCTTACACTGATGCACCCTAAAAATGTTAGTAATTTCATCTTTCACCTAAACTAACACCCAGAGGAAGCTAGTCCAAACCTTTCCTTTGGGCTCCCTTTTCAAGGCTCAGATGAGTAGTTTGCATTTGGTGAGGATGAGTGAACTTTTGCAGCCAGCATGCTACATTGAGTACTTCATGTGCTTTTTGAGGATCCATGGTAATTATGGCACGGCAGAATTACTTAAAACTAATTTTAAGGAAATACTTATATTTTAAAATAATTGGGGTAAATCCTGAGTGGTCTGATAATGGTGGAGAAATCTCTCAATAAGTGAGATTTGGTGGTGATTAAAAACACTTTTCTATAATCCATGAAAAACTTTGAAGTCAGAATTAGAAAAAGCTAGATATAAGCTACAAGTAATCCTATAAGTCCTTTCAGGTTTTATAACTCACAGTAGTCTGTGAGGTTTTGACCATATTTACAGAAACTGAATTTGTTGGCAGGATATTATAAAACTAAAAATATTTAAAGTTGGCAGCCTAATACATTCATTCAGATATGGTGATGAGATCTCTGGATTTAATAATTACATTCTCAGCAATCACAATTATAAAAGTTATGCTTGGAGATAATCATGTGAGGCAGATATAATTCTCTGTTGCTACCTGAATTTCAACTGGCTCTGTATCATTAAAGTTGAAAAACATTAATTAAATGCCTTTCCCTAACATTAATCTCTCTGAATAAATTTTTCCCTGTTTCTCTTCTCTTTTTAGGAAGTATCAAATGAAATATATTAATAAATTCAGAAATAAGTGTTTTATTAAGGGTATTAAAGGTGGAGAGTATAGCCAAATGTAGTACCAGAGGAAAAAAAAGAAACACAGGTTTTACTTTTTGTAAAAAAGAAAATTTTTCCTTTATTTTTTTCCTAGAAAAATAAAGGTTTTTCCCTAAAGGGAAATAATGTCAAAGGATCCATGCATTAAAACAGACTTTTAGATTATGAAAGGGAAGAAATGACTCAGAGAGCTGCTTAAAAAAGATGATGATATATTGGTAAAACTGAACTAAATGTATCTTTTCTTTTAGTGCCTGTTGTCTTGCTTCTCAGCAGAGTAAGAGATAGGTGAGTCTTCAAAAATGGTGACATGCACTTGAACCAGAGCACATGCATCAGCTTTCTTCAAGGATCTAGTGAGTTAAAGTGCAGCAAATAGCACCTCATTTTTTTTGCAGAGCTGATGGATGTTTGATTTGTCCAGAGTCTCACAAAAAGCTGGTGCCAGAGTCCACTTGCTGTAACCATTTGTAGGCAATTAAGGAGGTGTAAACGAGCAGCATATTAAAATAACCTTTCAGCGCGATTGAGCAACCCCTGGTATTGCACCCTCTCAGCAGAGCCACTCACATACTTCACTTGATATTAAGTGAATTGCTAATGGTGAAATTTCAGTGGGCAGTGATGTTAATGAACTACGAAACCAGGAGCGCAGTGAGGCAGGGATGGATAAAGCAGACCTGTATCTCTTGGAGCTCACAGGAGCTCCTTTGGGTGGTGTTTTTCTTGCACAATGTTTCTCATTTCTTATTCTCTACCATCCATCTTACTAATCATATTTGTTTCCTCTGTTTTTTTTTTTCTTTTTTTCCCCCTCCAATCAAATGCTGCACTTTTGAGCCCAAAATGACAAGATTAAGAAGAAATAGTGTGACTCTCAGAAAAAAAGACCCTAATCCAAACTCCCCAGTCACTGCAACCAATAGAAATTTCCTGTTGGTATAGAAACCTCTTTCTCTGATGGCATTTTTTTCTTCCTGCTGGGACTCACTTCGGAACTTAACTCAAGTTTAAAGAAAAGAAGAAGCTTCCTTCATTCATCTCAGGAAAATACTGCAACATTTTTTAACCAAAACTACCACAAATTTGAAAGGATCTTTCTCTCCATGTTCCTTCTTCAATACCTGGTGTTTGGTCCCACATGGAAACTGATTCTCTGCTCACTACTTGGTTGCTAAGTGACCCATGCAAAATCTCTGAGCTGATTTTCCTTCTCGTGTATTTTGACCATGAATGAGAGAACCAGGTTGTCAAAAGATGGATTTCATTCATATGCAGGATTTCTCAAAAAACATGAGAATCTTTCTTTATACGACTTTCAGGACTGGGAGGGAGACTAGCAGCCTTGCTGCAAAATAGGGCTGATATGTGACAAAGATAAGCAGTTCTCACCTTCAGTGGTCTAACTCAATTTCAGAGGAAAGACAAGATCATAAAACTTGGAGGACAGTCAAAGCCCTACATTCTCTTTCTGGAGGGATAGCTGATTGATAAATGGCTGCTGATTTTGCCCATGTGTGTCTGATTTTTAAATAAAGCCTTAGACCAGGGATAGCTACCGAGGCAGAAGAGGTAATTAGGTTTAGCAAATGACTTTATGAATTAGTTTGTGGCAGAAAAATGGGTAATGAAATCAACTGCTAGTATACAATCTGGTATTTTTCTTCAGAGTGGCTTTGACCTGTCTCTCTCCTGTTTAAGAATTTCATTTGAACAGGAAGGCAGTGGCACAGAGAAGGGGTGGCAGAGGGGCAGCACACTTGTAACCAGGAGATGATGTGTATTCACAGCCTCAAATCATGCTGAACGGCCTGTAGCTCTCCAGCCAGCTGTTTGCAATGTTATGCTCCAGTAGGACCTGAGGATTAAAGAGTCATCTGCAATGCAGATCAGATTGTCTTTCAGGGAGCAGAAGAAGCCACAAAGTACAAGCAGGTGCAAGGTCCAGTGAAAAGGGCTCTTCTGTGGTCTGGATATGAGAAACAAGACTGCCACCTGAGTTAATTCACTAATCAGATCTATCATTACTATTTTACCCTCTATTTTATTAAAAAGGGCAATGAAGCAAAACACTGCCAAAATGCATTGTGTTAACAGAACATTGTCACAGCATTACCTTATAATGGGAATCGAAATCTGAGCCAAGCACTATGCCTTTCTTCAATAAAACATTGCCATCAGTGCTTCTCCCTGCAGAGAAGCTGCATCTTCACACATCCCATGACAAAGAAGATAGTCTGGCACAGAGACAGTGTCATCCTTTCTCTGAATCACACAGACCCTTTTAACCAACGGGAAAATCCTGGATTACTTTGTTTCTGCTCTTTTTAGATGTGGGGCACAGCTGTGTAGATTGTAGGCAGCAACTGCCTGCTCTGATGCAGCATCCTGCACAGCAAGAAAACTAAACACTGTCGCTCCTCTCCTTCATTTTGAGCATTGGCTTGTGCTTTGGGAGCACCAACGTGCATCTGCCTCATTGTGGAACACTCACTGGATCACGATGCAAGTCTGTCAGCAGCCCTGCAAAAGGGTTTGGACTTGTGATTTATGATTGATATCTTTCACTACCAAATCCCTGGGCACTGAGCATCTTTAAATTAAGACACATGCCTCAAGGTCTCCCAAAAATAATCACTAGCTCTGGAGGGGAAGTAAGTTTTCAGTTTCAAAGTTTTATTGTCACCATAGCTTTGATGCTGCCGTCTGGCAGAGCCTGAATGACTATAGATTACTACGAGCCAGATACTATCTAACAACCTTCAGTGAGCACTTGTCTCTGTGTAAATGTCTGTCTGAAGGTGGCAGAATGAGGCAGTGCTGCAGGGTGACAGATCCAGGGTTCATTCAATTCCCAAAGGAAGCCTACAGGTGAATTTGGCAGTCAATAGTGTACTAAAAGTTATGGTTTCATGTCAAAGAGCATGTTCCAAGAAAGCAATCAAAAGTTTTTGGTTTTCTTTTTTTTTTTTCTCCCATGCTGCAAATTCTCCAGATGTTTTTCTGATTATATGAGGTCCAGTGAAACTGGAACCTTGATCCTTACTAGAAACAGAAAGGATCACAATGTGACAAAGGGTTTGACAAAATTTCTAGACCAATATAAAGATAGAATTTCTAATATCAGTTTAGCTCTGTTTTCTTGCATATGGATTCTGTTTTTCTGATTTAAATTGATGTAACATTTTTTTATTTGGACATCTGACTCTTCTTCATAAACATCAACAAATCTTTTTTATAACTTCCATACTATTTATTTTAAATAGACTCCTGTCTGATTTGCTTTTCAGGATTACTCAGTTGCAAGAGGTCCAACAAAGAGTATGATAACAACACAGAAACACTGTGAGGTGAATATAGGGGTTAACGTAGGCATTTGGGGAAAGCTGACAGGACATCCTGCACAAATTACATTTCTAAGTTAATTTTGGCACATTTGAGAAATTTGAACAAGATTTGTAATTCTCTGGCATTCATTCAAGCTCTACCTGAGCTGTATCTTATAGCTAAAAAAAAAAAACAAACCAAAAAGTTAAAAAAAGACAATTACATGAATCACTTGAAAATCACTCTGGATTCAAATCAGTACAGTAAGAACCAATCTCCCCAAGTACTAAAGAACTATTTTCAAAGAAATCAGTGGAAGAAAAGTACCTACATACCACTAAGGTTCTGGGTGTCAGATTTTGCCTTGCAGTATCTTGGGGTGTTTATACAGGTGTGGAACATTAGAGAAACAGGCTGATGGTGTACTAATTTTCATGCAGCATGAACAACAATGAAAGAAAAATTTATTATTGAACATGTATTTACAGGCCTCTGAAGTCAAGGATTGAAAACCAAAAAGTATGTGCATAAAATACAAAGCAGGTTCAGCTGAAGGCAAAGTGCATGAGAAATTTCAATGACAGTTGAAATTTCAAAGAAATAAAAATTCCACAACATTTATGGATTCCTTCCTCTCCCCCACTTTTGGATCCAGGCTATATAACAAAGTACTTGTTATAATTAAATGATTATTAGCATTTTATATTTTCATATATATATATGTGTGTGTATACAAAACATGTATAGAAATCATTGTTGTGCTATCTCTCAGGCTTGTTTGGATAATTTTGTCTGCAGGCAGAATGTGTGGTGGTCACAGGAGGCAGCTGAAAGGCAGCTGGGGTTTAATGTCCAGCCTGAACACACATTTATTTGGTCTGGCTGAGGATGGCAAAGTGTCCTCCTCTGTGATGCTGTTGGGTATGAGCTGAGAGCACCCAACAACACACCAGGGAGTCAGAGCTGGGGAAGGGAACTGGGACAGCTGTTAACACCCCTCTCTCCTGTTCTAGCAGCAGGATAAGGGCCTTGAAATGGAAATGTTTTTTGCATCCCCTCTACAGCTCCTCTCCATTCCCAAAGTGGGCTCCAGAGGTACTTTTTACCAGAAGAGTAAAATGACCCCACCAGTGGGGCTACTGGATGAAAAGCTGCCTGTAACAGCGCTCCAGCCTGGAAAGATCCAACAAAAGCCCTCTAGTGCTCTTGGGTGTTTACTTGGCAGGAAGCAGTGGAGGATGTTAACCAATCACCACTGTGCATATATGCATTATAAATGCAGAGTATTCAGAGCACTGCCTGTGATGCCAGATGTTCACAGCTCTTCTCTTTACTTTTCAGTAAGGGTTTTCCATGCTGTACAACTGTTTATGGGCTTTGCTCCCTTGGTGTTTGGAGGGTCCTGCTGTGCCTGGGTTCTGCTAAGGCATCGGGACAACACAAATTCCTTGATGCCAGCAAATACCTTCCCAGTGCTCATAGTAAGACAAGAAAAGTTAACTTAAAAAAACCCGTGAAATAACACTTTCTAAATCCAAAAATCTTTTGATCACTGAAGAATCTGAGATCCTGTGGGATTAGAGAGACTTATTTACCAATGAGTAAAGAAAAGCTGCAGAAAACCGGTGGCATTAACTGTATGCAGGAATGGGGAGCTTGGAGCTTAACTCACCTCAGCCTTTCCCTTTCTAGATTTAGCCCTGTGTAGAGAAGTGTGGATGCTGATTTGGCAAAATTTCTGTACTCACTGGATAGGGAGCAGCCTTCCATGCATCACTTTGATTCTGTGGGGTCATGCACCTCTTCTCTTCA